>JAKSZP010010959.1:0-75664 GCA_022478985.1 Massospora cicadina | reverse complement strand
GGGGCACTGCTTGGATTCAAGCAAGGTGGGCATCGAGATCCTTGGGAGGAACGAATTGTCATAGAGGTTCAGTATGACTGGGCGAGCCAATCTGAGCGCATTTTCCTGTTGGACAGAAAGGGGAGGGGGGAGTTTTACCGCTGCCCCACATTGAGCAGCTGGCAGGGAATCTGATGACATTGGAGTGAAACTATAGCAGGCAATTAAGTTTTTACTTTTTATTATCCATATAAATTTCTCAGAGAGTTATGCCAAGTGGAAAGAGAGTCATTAATAGTTTATGATAGATATCTTGCTCAATAAATGTTATATTAATTTAATTCTAGTACATGGGCATACAGACAAGGTGTTAAAGGCCTTACTCTAAATACTAGTTAAAATCTAAATTAAAGAAATTTTACAAATGAATTAGGTTCAGATGGTTGTTCAGACCAAATTAAAACATTTCCCCCTCACTGAACCAGACATTAAGGAACAAAATGTGTGGGGAGTTAATCTAGTTATTAAGAAGATTAGGCATTTAGGCTAGTAGAGGGTAATAATCTCTTATTGTATTTACAAAAGTATTCAGTTTCTTATCAATACAGCATGAACAGGGGTTATATTCTAAAACTAGCAGGCACACTAGAATTACTAGCTACTTCATTCATATTAGGCATCACATGAACAAAAAAATAATTCTTGATGCCTTTTTTATTTGATTAGTGTAAGTGTAAGTGTTTGACATAAACATCCATATTTCACCATGCTTAACATAAATATCACTAGTTTTAGCAATGAAATCAAGTTTGGATTGCTTAATGGGGGAAAGAGATTACCATATTAAACCACAGGAATATGTAGGCTAATATCTGTTCTGATTAGGGCTTGATGGCCAGGGGCAATAGTACAATTTATTCATCTATAATGTAATTCCGTTGGATTTTAAAAATTACTGATGTAAATTTAAAGTGGGATGGTGTTTGATTTTTTCCACCTTTCCAGCTTCCTAGGTTATCTGTTAGTTGCAAGGGGATAAGTCCCACTAGCAAATGAATCAAGTATTAATTGATCTCAATTTCAGATTAATAGTGTCTGGGTATTTTTGGGTAATTTTCCAGGTTCAGATCCATTAAGGCTCAACTGTGCAAATGCTTAAGAGCTCGTCAGGAAGTTTTGCTGACAAAATTGGGTCATTTGATAGTTGATCATTGATTAACTATTAGGTGTACCAATTGGACTCAGTCTGGTTTCATCACCAACTGATTGGGAATTTAATCAGCAGTTATGAGGTGTGATGCCAACTGCAACTAGAAAAAAATAGTTGTTTCACGATCTGCTATAATGGAAAAAGTCCCATTACCTAATCAGGTTGCTAGCCAAATTTGGTTGGCTTGTTTTGATTAAGCAGGAATGTTATGGGCACGTTTTCTGGCTCTTTCCATTTTCAGGTCTCTAAGATGTCCAACGGAGGAATCCTTAGCTTGATGGAGAAGACTATTGCCAGAAGAGTCTTTTTAGGGCAATTCAACTGCAAATGCTTTTCATGGCTGAGGCGCCACCCAAGGAGTTGAATATTATAAATCAACCTATAAATTCCTATTAATTTTATTAATAAAGCAGATCAAGATCAGTTTAAAATTATATCCTAAATCTAATTTATCAATTTCGATTAATCTTCAGTTAATTATTGTTGTAGTACAAATTGTGGACTCTTTTGTGGGATAAAGAGTATGGATTTTATATCCTTAGAAAGAAACAGACCTTTGTCATAAATCTCCAATGACTCAGTGTGATGGGAACTAAGGCTGGGAGCCTCTGAACCTTAGAGTGGATTAAGTTCATCAAGGATAGGGAAGAATTCCCTAATTGGTAACATAATCAGTATTTTGTGGATCATTCCAAGTTTAGTGTTGGACCACCTCTGGCTTATTTATTCAACTAAGGATAATAGTCATCATACTATTATCACTTTATATATCTATTACTATCAAGCAATGAGAATTTTGCACATAATTAACATGTGTGATTTCTTTCTAGGAATGTTCGCCCAAAAACCAGACTTCATTGATTTGTACTCTTTTCCAAAGTAGAGTAAACTCTGGTCCCAATTTTTAACATATAGCAACTTTTTTTATATCTATTGGGTATAATTCCCATACTAGACTCAATTTTACCCGTTTATAAATGTTAGGCTTGTCTTTAGTTTCCTCTTTAGTGTAAAAAGCATATGAATGACCCAATATTTCATGCTATTCTCTTTTTTATGTTGGCAATAGGTCCAAATCCCTCATAAAAGAGGCCCCAATCAATATTGAAATTCTCAATTAATATGACAATAGTATGGTAAAATCTATTTAGATACCTAATTTCATTAACAAGAAACTATAAGCTCCTAATGAGCTAGTGGCATTAGGCCCCGTTTTCTATATTCTTTTTGATAAACAATAACTGGGGCAATTTTCAGAAGATCCTTTGTTTTGAGCAATCTATGGTGATATGCACATTACTTTCAATATTGCATGAATGGGAAGTTTGTTTACACTGATATCAGCATTGCTTGTTGTTGGCGCTTAGGCGAAAATTTATAGTGACACAAGTAGGTAGACATTTTTAAATAGGGTAACTATATGAAGAAAGTAGCTCTAAAGTAAAATAATGAATATTTCCATTGTAAAGTTTTTATTTTAGAAAGCTTTAGCAAGCTAGGTAACATAACAGTAGTTTTTTAGATTTCAACTCCAGTCATTATAAACTTAAGTCAGAAATATTTAGAAACGCAAAATTATTCTGGATATGGTAGGAACCATTGGCATAGATCTCAGGGATAATAAACCCTTAACAATTATTCTGAGCCAGCTTAGGGGCAGAGAAGAGATTATAGTAATAAAAAGGGGATTAGAGTTTACATGGCCGCAAAGCCAAGATAAATCAATAATTAGTGATTTAGGGTATATTGCCAGTGGGGTGGGAAGAAATTAACTCTGTATAGTCATAGTCAGGAGCCAGGGTAAAAGTTATTTTAAAATTAGGCCTATCATTTAATGGCTAAATATAATAAAATGGGCGTGGAGGTGAGATAATACATGATGACCTTATCTATAAATAAACATCCGCGTCAAGGCGTAAGGTTGAAACTCACATATATTTTTAATTAGTAATTAAATAGAAAATAGAAAATAAAATAAATTTGAATGGTTAGGCAGACTAATTTGAAACATTTCCCCCATTTGACCAAACATTTTAGAACAAAAATGGGTAGGGGTAGAATAGGTAATTAGGAAGCTGAGCCCATAAAGGCAAGTACATGCTTGCTGACCATTGTCACTAGTTACTACAATAGCAACGGGTAGCACATAGACAAGGGGAATAATTTATGCTTTTTCATATGAACTGGGTATGGGTAGGTTTTTTCAAAGAAATCTTGTTTCCCTGGTTAGGAAACTAGCACCAGAGGTAGAAATAGGATCTAACTAAGATCTACAAAAGGGTGGAAAGGATTTTAACATATGAACCCTGGAGTATAGTTGAGTCAATGTCTGTTCCCACAAGGACTTGATATCCAGGGTTCATAGTAAAAATGCATACAGAGTGTAGCGGAACGCCATTAAATTCTAAAATTATGTTAGGCAAATTAGAGCATTCTTGCACTTATTATAATTAATGAGGATGATGGCTCCCTCATTCAAAGGTGAACAGTTGAAAATGGTGGGGATCTAAGTTCTGGTTGGGATGGGGATTCAAAATTCTTTTGTATTAGTAGCCTCAGAGGCACAGCATACAAATTATCAACCAATATATGGTGCAAACTAAGGAAAAATCTTTAGAAATAATTTTTAAAAAGCGGGGCGATGCTGTTATATGGACTAAGCATCAAAGTCTCATTAGTCATCTTCAAATCAATATCACTTGTGTCAGACGATCTCTTAGTAACCACACACATGAGTCCATGTTCATTATCAGGAAATTTCTTCTTATTATAATAGGGCGGGAAGTGCCATACCCAATATCAAAAGTATTGGTCTCTAAGTTGGCTTTGATGCATTTATTCTTATTAGAGGCACCTATAAGCATCTCAATATGTCATGAGGTAAAATGGTGGCCAGAGCAGTCAAATACTATAGTAATAAACTGCAGCAGCAAGGAGCTATAAGCTCCTAGTGAGTAGTGGTGTTAGTCTCGAGGTTCCATATTAAATACAATGGCAATATCAGCTGTAATCCCAATTTTCTTCATTAGTGACAAGAAAGCTATGTTGATAGGTGTCCTGGTGTACACTATTGCCCGCCTTATAAATCTTTTCATGATAAGATTAACATAAGTTAAATCAGATTTAATATTGGAGCTGTTAAGCATATAAATGTCAAGAGTATTAGTTTGATTGGGTAAGTATTTCACTTCTCGCCTGTGTCCATGGAAGCGTAGTGAGCTCTTCTGCTATAAATATACATTGGAAGTACCTCTTACAAGGAATTGTTTTTTTCATTTGAGGTTTTAGCTAGATTTCTAAACTTTTAATGGAAATTAGTATTTCACTTTTCAATTTATCAAAGCTTTTAACAAATCCAGACCATGATTGAGGTCACATGATGTATACATTTCTTTCATAGAAGGTTTTGTGTTAGGGGTTCAAGAGTAAGGGTGAAGCATCAGAAGTAAGTTAGCATCTCCATAATGATGTTAACAGAATTTAAAACAGGTAACATGTCCAAATAAAAGTCCTTGTAGGGCTTGTAGGCATATTGGAAAGTGATCTGAGCGTCATAATGGCTCAAAAAGTAGTTCCTTACAACACCTGTATCTTCATAATATTCTGGTCTGCAAAGGCAAATACTTCCTCACTAGGCTTAAAGTTAATGGGCAGGAAAGCAGTTCTCTGACCTATAATCAGTTCTGGTCCACCAAACTCGTCAATAAAAAAGCTCTTCACTAATGCAAGAAATGACAACTTCAAATATTTTTTTGTTATAAATTCTGTCTGAAAGGTGTAAGTCCAGAGGAACGTCCCCTCTGCTTTGACTGGGCAGTTACCCATTTCCTAATAAAAAGGGTCTGAAGAGGGCGGCTATACCCCTCATCACCCAGGGCGACCTCATCCATGTGGTAGATGAGTGCTAGGTAACAGCGCTCTCCCTGAAGATTCCTCCCCCAGTTCCTGCAATTGCCGCCGCCAAGTTAATTCAACAAATTGAGGAAATCTGTGCAGAAATCATCAGTAACCATCATCCCATGAGCTGGATTGACTTTATAGAACTGATGGCGCTGAATCATCAAAAAAATTGAAATGTCCAAAATCAATGGAAATAAAGACCAATGGGCGAGTAACTAATAATTGGAAGGGTACAAGTAATGAATTCTCAGTCAAAAAACTGATGGCACCAAACCATTAAGCAGTATGGTTGCCAACGCCAAAATTCCTTCAAAATATTGGGAACAAACCCCAATGGATAGGTATTTTAATCAGGGATTATTGTCAATAGTTCAAAGTCCCCATTTCAAAAATTTGGAATGGCAATCAAGGGTATCCATTGGGCTAAACGAATGCTCCAGTGACCATGAATGGCAGGTTGGCCATCCTGAACCTTTTTTTGACCCGTTGGGACAGCCCCTATGTGGGGTGGACCTGGGGGATCCCCGTTGCCCGTTGGGCTAAATGTCATCACACTAAATGCCATAAATGTAGTTAAGCCTCAGGTCAGGCATTCAAGGAAAAACCAATAGTGACTCAGCCTGTCGCTGATTCCTTTGATGTTGGTATAGATTAGAATCATTTTTCCTCTCTCTCAAAAATTCTCCAGATTAGCTCAAAATTTGAGGGCCCCAATACTGTGCTTTGACAAGTTGACCCAAATCAAGCACTATTCAATCAGTTGCATAGCACTGAGGAAATTGTTGGTAAATTTCTTACTTTTCACTTTTTAATAAAATTCCCTGCAAGTTCCAAAGCTTTGTTATCTTTCATAAAATTTTTCTTACTGAGTTCCTGTTGGCACTAACTTGGTGGCCTATTGGCCCTTACATTGGATGAGCTGTACCAGTTATAATGGTTACGTTAGCTTTCTCCGTAGTTAACTGGATCTTATGGGCAAGAAATTTCTGGGATTTTAACCTTTTTGTTGAAGCAATTTGCCACCAGGATATGTGAAACTGTGGTCTCATTTATCTTACCTTCATCTGAGGATCCGCCCTTTGCCGCTACTTTGATGTTGACCACTTCCATTAACAATCCCAAAGCAGCTAGTCCAGTAGTGCAACTCCCTGTAACAAGACCCACGCAGTCTGGAGTTGTAACTGCTTGGTTCATTTCTGGAATTCTTTTCAATGTTCACTGCACATCAACAGTATTTGTTTCCCAACTCCCCACGCCATACAACATTGTTTGGGCGCCAATGCCTGTGGCATTCTGGCTTGCTTTTTTGATACTTTTGCATCCCAACTGGCAAGCCAGTCTACAGTTCTTATGCCATTTCCCTGACATAAGGTCTTACAGGTATATCAACGTGGTCTTTTTGGTCTGGCCATTAGTCTTTCCCATAGTTATCTCAAAAACGCATTAAGGTATGTATTTCCATACTTATTGAGTTTTTTCTGATTAATAGAATTAGCATAACGAGAAGATGTAACCCTTGGTTCCTGATTATATTAGACAAATCCCCAGTTTGATCAATATTGGCCTCATGGGGGGTGGAACTAACAGAAGAGAAGTTCGTTGTGGCAGGGCTAGTGGAAGCAGAGCTAGGAATATCAGCCAGTATAGTTAAAATGGTTATAATATTAGGCAAGTAATCCTTTATAGGCTACACACTATCTTTGAGGTCAGCATCAGATAAATGATCCCAGCCATGATTTTAGTTACACTTCTAAATGACATTTTATTTTCTTGATAAAGTTGATCAATAAACTAGCAGGGTGGCTATTCCTCATAAATTGTTGCTTAGTCTTTTACTGTTTTTGGTTAGACTTGACCAGATGAGAATTTTAATCCCTGATAATTTGCCCTTGGTAATGGGCCAGGACACATAAAGTTTTTAAGTCCTGGTATAGATTTGTAATAGTGTGAACTATCCCTTCCCTTGGTCTTTTAAGGCTACCAATGCAGTGCGAGGTCTTAGGGGGTTCCTCATCGCTCATTGGGTCTTTCTGATTGAATTATATTGCATTGGAAAGGAGGCCCATGAGACTAGAACTCAATGGTGGCTCCTCATAGATCAGTTCATCATACAAAGACACAGGGAGTCACCTGGCATTCATCATCAGATTATGAATTTTTAAGGTCTTATAACAGAAAACAGACTATCAGGATTGGCCTCTGTAGTGAGCACCAAAAGTTGTTATTGATGCTTAGGCGGCGAATTGTAATGGTTCAGGTAGGTAGATACTTTCATTAAATAGGTGAACTGTATGGAGACAGTAGCCCTAAAGTAAAATAATGAACAGTTATATTTTACAAGGCTTTATTTTTAGCAGTTATAGCAAGCTAAGTAAAAAAACAAATCCCTTAAAAATTTCTACTTTCATCCTTACAATTTATACTCAGGTAATTTGGGCAGCACATAATTATTATAGAAATAGTAGGAGCCATTGGCTGAGATCTCAGGGATAATAAAACCTTAACAATTGTTTTATGCTGGGTGGGGAAAGGGAAGAGATTATAATAAAGAAGGGGGATTTTGGGTTTAGATGGCCGCGAAGCCAAGTTAAATTGGTAATTAAGTGATCTGGGGTATATTTCTGGTGAGGTGGGAATGAATCAAATCTTGTATAATACTTAAATTGGGGGCCAGGGCGAAATAGCAAATAGTATTTAATCCTAACAATTACAAAAAGTATTCAAGGCGGGTCAACCTTGATGTGGAATCCAGGGGATTTGGATGCTTGCAGGTGCTATTCTAACCAAATTTCTACAATGATATCGCAGGAGAAAGTTCTCACTCTACTCTGGATTATATTTCAAGGGATTTTTATACCAATGATATTAAAAATACTAATATTATAAATAAACCAAAGTGTCAATTTTATTAGTGTTTTATTATTAAGAATTGAGGGTCAAGAATAGAACCCTATCAATATTTCAATGTTTAGTAATTAATTGTGTTAAGGCTCAAAATTAGATAAGACTATGCATGTCTAAATTGAGAAATATGGGGATTTGACCTATTGGAGCTCTTGAGACTCACCTTGCTTTGATGGAACAGATGATGGAGGGTGATGGCAGGTAGGATAAATCTGTAAGTATGGTTTTAACAATATTTTACCAAATCATTGGGCGAAAAAATATTTTCATCATGAAAGTCCCCCTCCCACATTATAAAAGGGGCCAGTCTCCGCGGTGTAGGTTCAACTAAATTAGTTGTAAGATGGGGAGGGACCTCTGAATAGCTTTGATTCCGCTGACAATTTGGAGTAACCCTGCTACCCAAACTCATGCTATTTGCCAAAGAATTAATAAGAAAGATATCACCCCATCTTGAGGGTACACCAAGGATCAGCCAGGGTCTTTTGAATAAAATTATCACTTTTTCATTTAAAACACGTTTTTCACAATATTGGACTATTAATTGTCTGAAACTTGGGACAAATAACCTTGCCAACTTTTTTTGCCTAAGTTAGTTTTAAACCTGTTTATTAAAACACAACCCAGAGTGTAACAGGAACCACCCCACTATGCTACCATTCCTCTTAAAATCTATCAATTAATAGCTAAATATAAGAATGATGTCATGGAGGCGAGTAATCTATAGCAACCTAATTCTACAGATCAACATTGGCGTCAAGGTCTTAGGGATTAAATTCATGAGTCTAATTATAAGATTTAGATTGGAAAATTAAGATTTTAATATAAATCAACATTATATGTTTGTCAGATCAAATTGCAACAAGATGCATCCAGAGTAGTAGTTACCAGAGACACAAAGCATTTTAAAGGTAAAAATGTTCACTATGCTCAGGAAGTAGTTTAAGTCAAATGGTCCTGTGGCCATGGGGAATATTAAACACATAATTTATACTTTTTTATGTAAATTTTATCTTTTAAATATATCTATTTGGATCAACCAAGTTGATGAGGCGGTGCAAATTGCCATGGTATAATTTATGGTGATTTCAGTTTTCTGGTAGAAGTATTATACCTCGTTTCTTTCATGTCAACCTTTTCTCATCATAACTTCATTAGCAGATATTAACATTGAATTTATATTCTTCTTAGGGTATTAGGCTGACATTGGCCACTTTATAATCAGAGTATTTGGTATTAGGTGCATTAAAATTGAGAGCGCAATGACAGAGGTAATCCACAAATTCAATCATTTTGCTTTTAGTATTTAGTATTGGTAACATGTCCCAATATAAGAACCTTATAAGGTTTGCAAGCATGATATAATGAGATCTCATCATCTTAGGTGACTCAGAACCTTGTCTCCATACAACACCTGAGCCTCAAAGTAAAAGTGGTCATCAAGTGGCTAAAAATTCCTCAACTGGTTCAAAGATTATGGTTTGGAAGGCGGTTTTTCATCCAATCATAAGTTCTCTGCCAAAAACTCATCATCAATAAAAATATTTGCATAAGGTAAGACATTCTAAATCCACATATATTTGGAATTACCAATTAATGCTATAGGAGTTAAAAGATAACTCAACATGGCTACATTTGGCCTGGTCATTGGTATTTTCATAGTTATTATAAATAAATGCATGAATTTATGGATGTTCCTTACTTACTGGTTTTGGGTAGGTTAATAAGGTAACTTGATGAGGACTATTGAACCCTGGTTCCCAAACAAACTGGGAAAAATCTCAATAGTGGTCAAAAATGGTATTATGGGTGGTGTAATCAACAGAAGCTGCATCATACCATGGCCAGGCTTGTAGAGGCAGTAGCAGCGCTAGGGAAATGCGCTGGTAAGTTATGGTAGTCAAAATATTAATTTAGTTGGATACAACTGGCTTTATATTAACTTTAGAGTCAGAACTATGGGTTGATATCAGAAAGGTTCTTGGCTACACTTACAACTGTAAGTTTCCATTTCTTGGCAGAATTGATTATATAACTAAGTAATATGGCGACAATTTACCAAGATTTGTTTATTAGACTGCTTATGTTTTGCATTTGTATTATATAAATCAAGAATTTAATTCTTTTATTTCCTGTTCTTAGGACTGGACAAGGATCTATAAAGTGCTAAGTGCTTTGTAAAATAAGTGAAGATATGAATTTACCCTTCCTCTGGTGATTAAAAATGTTAAAGCGGCATGAGGTCTTATAGGTATTTTCAGCATCATTGATCTTTCTGAGCATGAGATAACAATTAATCAGAAAGTCGGACTAAGAGGCTAAATTTGGCTTAGCTTTCACGTCATCCATGCAATAATAAAATCATGTGAGGTCAGGCCAACAAAAGCCTTCAGCTGATTGCATTTTGTTTTTGGATAGGATACAGGGTGCTTAAAGTGCCCCTGTTATAAGCACCAAATGTTGCAGTTGGCACTTTGGCGTTAAAAACTATGACTGCAAAGGTTAAACTATAAATTTACTAAAATGAGCAATATCATATGAAGGCAATGAGCTTTAAATATAAAATATCTTCCTCTAGTATAAGGTTTTAGAAGCTTTGATAAGCAAGGGCAAAAACGGATATCCTTCAAAATACTAGATCCATTATTATAAAACAATATAATACTCACGAATAGTGAGTAGTGGATAAATATTCTAGAAACGTTATGAACTTAGGCCAAGTTTTTAGGAATAATAATAAAAAACTTAACAATAGTTCTACGCCGACTTGGGAAAGAAAAAGATAATAATAAAAAGGAGGACATGAGTTTACATGGCTCCAAAGCCAAGGTTAATCAATAAGAGTAAGTTTTTAGGGGTGTAGTGCCAGTGTGGCGTTAAAAGATTGGTTTAACTTGGTATACTATTTTTTATGGCAACTCAGCCCATTAAATTTTTATTATTTGAGGTGAGTCAACATTTAGACAAATATACCACACCATATCAAGGGTAGGAAGTGAAAATATATGAATTGAGGTTAAAAAAAAGTAATTAAAGTAAAACCTTCCTGCACATGATCTTATAGGCTGAAATTACATAATCTAACTTTATTAAATTGCTTGACTTAACTGAGGAATGGTGTGCGACTCCACATGTATAGCTATCTTCTTAGCACAGAACTAACAAATTTCTGCAACGACCAAATTTATGCAAACTTTGTGGGGGAGATAATAGTACAACAATACTACCTTTTATCACCCCCTTGCAGTCCAATAAATGCTATAGTAACAATTTTAGTTAGCATATAGATTGATAAACATTATAGTAATTTAATCTTACAATATGTGAGTGCAGGCAAGGTAATTGAGACATTAGTTTAATTATCATTTAAGTTGTGATTTAAGTAGATTATATAAATATAATAGGTCAAGATATTAATTAGACCTAATTGTAACATGTGGCATTTGACAAGTTACCAGCACCCTTGAGAACAATTTATTGTCATTACATTTTTCACATATATCTACAAATACTCCCCACCCCCTTCCACATTATTATAAATGCACAGCACTATGCATTTATTGGAGTTTTGGGTTAGTTTGTTAATTACCCAATATTCACATCTATGTTTTCAGTAAAAACTTTGAAGTTTAGTAAGATTATAAAAAATTTTCACCCTTCAACAAAACTCTTAAGACCTATGTAGCGCCTCATCAATTAATCACAGTTATGGCAGTGGGCGTCTCATTGTTATTTTCTGTGATTAAATCCATAAAAGAGTTTTTTCTATCAGATGAACCCCAAGGAGCTGTAATATCTTCTGATCAACCACAATTGAGCTCCCACCAACCTAACTTTTTAACCCAAGCATATGACCCACATTCATCCCGCCATAGCCAAAAACAGGTTGGAGAGAGACCCACGATGGAATGAAAATTAGTGAGAGATGCAATCAAAGTTGTGGATGGGAATGCGCCACCAATCTCCTTCCAATATTAAGCGCTCCTCCAGGTTAGTCTAAATTTATATTAATTGTGAAAAAAAGGTGCCAACACAGCTGTGATATTCAAAAACAGTGGCTCATTTCCACCCAAGAGACATGGGGTAAGACTGTTACCAATACTAAGATTGATATCTAGTGTAGGGAAAATTCTAACAATTACTCTTTTCCCTACTTGTCACCCAGCAGTTTTCTTCTAAATCCAAAGAACAATGATGTCATGTAGAGTATGTTTGCTATTTCTGGATATTGGAGTACATCAAATGGAATTCTAGTCTTTTTTGGCACATCAGATGTCTGACATTGACCATGTTGTCATCTATAGAAGCTGTAGTGGATATTATTCCAGAACTGGCCCATCATGGTGGTAAGATTTTGGAGCTCTATCTTAAGTAGTTGCTCAACTTTTATAAGTTTGTGATTTGCAATACAAAGTTTGAATTTAATTTAGCGTTTCTCCTGAAAACTCCTATGTTCTTTGCCTATGAGCCTGGACTAAATTCTGAAGAGAGTTTATCTCCAAGTATAGCTCATTTATGGAGTGCATGACTCTATCCTTGTCCCTTCTAAACCCATCTTGTCCCTTCAGATGATAAATGACCCTTGTTATAGACTTTGGATCTACCAAACATGGTCTAGTATAACACCTAAACATGGAAGATCTATCTTTCCATAGTTCTACTGAGTCAGCTAATGGAGCTTTTAGAAGACTCCTGGGCCTCTTGGTCTAACGCTTTGGTAATCAAATATTGCTCCATTTTGACCTAAGGGTTTCCTTGACTTGGCTTCAGAAGCGGATCATATCAGTGATTAATTGGGATGAGGCTCAGCTATTATCCATCACCCCACAGTTAAAGTAGCCTAGGTTGGAGTTCAGTTGTTCTGCAAGGCTTTACAATATCTGGTGTGCTTCTATTGCCTGTCATTAGACTAATGGACAATAGTATGCACGGCCAGAAAGAGGTGTCTAATTTTCTTACAAAAGTACATTGTCCCATTGTTTCGCCTTCTAGATGTAGCTAATCTGTCATTCTCATTATGTTGGCAGGCTATGACCCTTTGCACTAGACGTTTGAAGGGGTATATATATTTACAATCACGTCAGTCATCTGTTATTGATTGGTAAACCTGCATTCCATGTTGGCTATTGTCATCTATAAATAGCCAGTACTTTTCATAGAGGAGTTCCTGGCTCTTGTAACTCTTTATTGTCTCAAATCAAAAACTTTCTATTTTTTCAAAGGCTGCCAGTCAATTCTAGTATGTCAACCTCTCTATGACTCCCTTTGATTTGCACTATAGAAACTAGAAATCGTGGTAAGGCTTATTACTATAAAGTTTAGTGTAGATTATCTTCATGGTCCAAAGTTCTATTTTTATCAGAGATGCTAAGTTAAAAATAATTCATATTGAATTTTCTAAGTTACATAGGTTTATGAATTTATTTACTTAAAATCCAATAACAAAGTGGTTCAATCATTAAATAGTTGTGTCAGTATACTATCCATAGGATGTTATATATGTGCCACCTTAAGTATGTATCATGGTGTTAAAATTGGTGTTGCAGCGTCAGAAATTTAAGTAGGACACATGTTAAGGCGAATTACAATATAGCTCTGTGTGAAACAGTATAATATTCAAAACATATTACTTTATAAAAGTGTGAAAAAGGCTTTGCTCTATAATAGATACTGCAATCTTGGTCTACTATCAGTGTTTATCAGATTTATCATATTGCCACAGTTCATAATATCCCTGTAATCTTGGTCATACTTCCAGGGTGAAATATAAATATGTTTATGCTATGTTTCCAAGGCTTTGTTTACATCATTAAATTGGATATTTATCCTAGGCAGCACAGGGCGTCCCTACATTTCTATATACTATGAGGGCCATAGAAGAGTTTCCAAGGTTGATGAGGAGTTCTCAATGCTTTATAAATTCCAGATTTATTCTAGTTGTTGAGATTCTGTTATGACTGGTTGATAAGCCCTAAGTAATTTTTATAGAACTGAGGCAAGCCAACCAGGGGACAGACATTAACAATGCTCAAATGTGCTAAAACTTAAAATAAAAATAAATAAAGTCAAAATGAGACAGATGGATCTGCTCAAACTGACGTGAATTTCAACAAAACACACCAATCAAGTTGGAAGCGGAAACTGCTATACATCCATGACGGTTGGTGAAGGGGGATCATGATGCTCTTCTTCCTCATTTGTTGTGGACATGTAATGGCACAAAGCTGATAGCAATGGTGTGGGCGCATCATGGAAATGGGGATTGAGATAACAAAGGGATTCTTGCAACTCAACGTGTGCGATGAGGAGGGTGAAAAATATAGTCTGAAAAAGCTTTTTCTGCCTCAAGGTGTACTTTAGGTATGGTGGCGATGGTTGCAAGGTTGTTGTGGGTAATGTGGGTCTTTGGGCTGAACTTTGTGACCGCCCACTTTTTAAACTGCTTAAATTGCCACCTTAAAGTATTGGAGATGGTCTTTTTTTCTGTTTTGGAAGAATTGTACTTAGTAGGATAGGAGGTGGCAGGCCCATAGCCGGTACTGCAACTGATTTTGCAACAGTTTTATTTGTTGGGCGACATTTGGAGGAGGCAACTTCCTCTTCAGCTAGTTGGTGGTCACATTTGAATGGGGTGGCATCAGGGCAAGGCGCATAATGACGCTTTGGAAATTGGGCAACATAATCTGTATTGATGTACATTTCAAATTGAGGGGCCTAGCCCATTTAGATTTAGGTATAAGCTTGACCAATTCATTAACCTCAACCAAATAATCCCATGGATTTTGTTTAATTTAATTAGAATGTCTGAATATGGGTTATCTGATGCGTTTGGCTGGGAGGATGAGTTAATAATTACTTTAGTCCATTATGTCAACTGATTGGTGGATTCAGGAGAAGAGGTTCGTTGAGGTAATTTTTGGTTTGTTAATTCAGTGGTTGCTGTGGCTACTACTTTGGGGGGGGTAAGGACTGTGCCCCATTAGAAAAATGTTATTGGATCAGCTATGGGTTATTGTGCATAGATTCAGGTGTGGATGCCACAGCTCATGAGATGTAGGGGCAGCACCATTTCAAATGAATCAGTTCAAAGCAGGTAGGGCAAATGGTGCGCCCTCCATCCACTCGAGCCCAAAAATAATGGCCTAGGGAAGAGGGGATAATGATGTGAGGGGATTGAGAGGGCTATTAATTTTGATACTGGACTAATAGTTACATAGTCATGGGGGCCTGCGAGGCTAGTGGCTCCATTGAGAACCACGAATTGTATTATGGGATCAGAACCATATTTTGATAATTTAGAAATAATTCCATTCATTAAAATTTTGGGTGTTAGGTGGGTAGGGATGCCTGCAAACTGAGCTATGAGTGGTATTAGTGGGCAACTGGGAACAAAAAGTTGGGAGGGAGTGCCCTGGAACACCAGGGGGATAGTAGCTGCTACCGCAGCACCAGCTTCACTTGAGAAGCTAGATCAAAATACCCCTTGAAGGGGCGGAAGTTGATGAAGCCTGCAGGATACATAACAGCCTGGGCTAATTTGATAATGGCTTTCTCTGAATAGTGGAACAGCTTATCATATTCAACCCAAAGGCCAAATCACATGTTGCTTTAGGGGAGCACAAGGGGGAAGCGTGGCACCGCCTGGTTTTGGTTAGAGATGTAAGGCTAATTCCTTAGGTGGGACATAGCATGCTGAAGAAACTGGAGGGCTAGCCAATCCAGACCGAGCACATTTTAGCAATGGCTGAAAAACATTAGGAGGAGGTACACCACTGCCCCACATGGGGGCAGTGGGCGTCAAACTCATCAACATAGGTAACTTGAATAGGGCAACGATGAGTGAGCTTTTTTTACTAAATTTCAAACTACAATTTGACCAAAAGTGAGTGAATCAAGAGGATAAGCCCTAAGTAGTTATGGCGGAATGGGTAATATTGGCTGAACTAAGTAGTATGAAATATTGATGAGATTGCTTGACATAAGGGTGATAGGGTGATACCAAGCTTTGAACAAATATTTAGTGGATCGCCTCCAAATTAGGAAATAAGGTGATGTCAACATAAGCTGAATAATTAGTGGATCGCCTCAAACTAAGGCAAATTAAACTTTAATTAGTAGACTCTGCCAGAACCAATGAGAATATGGTGTAAATGAATAATCTAAGCAAAAGGGTCAGTACCAACCAAAGTCACTAATATAAGTGAGAGGAGAAGATTGAAACAAGAAAATTGTTAGTAAGAAAAGGAGAGTGGAGCAGGGAGCATACGCTGTAAATTTTAAGTTCAAATAAAGAAGTGTCGTTGGGGCAGTTGCTCCTATTTATTATATTTATTTTAAGTTTGTCCCAAGAAATGACAATCTCCATATCATCCATCATATTGCACAGTGGGCTTAACCTACGTAAAAACCCTTTGACGTATCTTTGAATATTGCCAAATTTATAACAGTGGTGCTCACTACAGGGGGCCCATTGATCAGTCACAAAAAATAAAAATTCTCCAGTTGCCAGCCATGTCGCATCAGGCTTGCTTTGATGGGGATCTTTATGACATACTGAACCAGTTAAATATGTGAAACTCAGACTTGCCTTGGACTCTGTGCTCAAAAGGCAGGTTTGAGCTTCTTCAGGAGGCTTGTATTGATAAGTCGCCTACATTTGATTGTGATGTGTATATTCATTAGTTCTTTAAACAATTTGAGTTTATGATGGAATGAGCCTCAGATTGATGTAAAGCAAAACTGTTAATAAACACCTTAGATGTTGAAAGTGCTGTCCAAGTCACCTGCTATATTCCAAGCAGTTCTGTTACCTACCAAGAAGTGAAGGATACTGTGATGCAGTTGTTTAAAGGAACTTCTAAGATGTCACAGCGGAAGGTTGAGTTATTAACCATCAGGTTTTAGCATAATAAGACCCTCACCGCTTTTGCTGATTGATTTATGGCAGAAGCCCACATGTTAATTAGGGCAGATACTTTATCTGATATGACGTGTGCATTGCAATGACCTCCACAGTGAAGCCTTACCATGAGCTTTACAATGTAATGACCCAATTTTGGATGACAGCGTACCCCTGTTTAAAATAGCCTAGTTTTTCATCGTCTATATATAACCTTCCCTCCACCCAATACAGAGTGGAAGCATACCGCCGCCTCTGCCAAATATTTTATTCAAGGTAATTTTCCCGTCCAGTTCGGATTCCACAAAGTTATCCCCAGCAGTTCAACTTCCACCCTGGACCTGCTTATTGTCAAAAGCCCAACTACTGACATGGGCCCAATTTCGCCAATCACCCACAGAAAATTATTAATGAGGCCCATCTTACAATAATCAAGGATGCAGGCCCTACAGGGCTAATTGTTTTGAATGCAGTCACCCTGGGAACCTATAATAAGGTTGCCCAATTATCAGGTCCATCACTTACAACAGGACAGTACTATCAGGGAAAAGGCAGAGAGAATTAGAGACAGGATTCTACCTCCGCTATCCCAATTCCAAACGTCCCACCTGAACTTAACACATATTTTCAGCGGAAGCTCCTCTGTACAATGATGGAGTGCTATATCAACAGATGATTGGATGGGTGTATTTATTGACATGAGCACAATCCAAGGCTACAGCGGAAGAAGGATCTCAGATGCAGCCCAAGCTGTACGCTTGTCAAATGTTTGACCAAGTTTCCCCAGACAAGTTGTACCCATCCGCAGATGCACCTACTTTTCAAGGAGTAAAAGTCGCCTTTCTAGTCAACACTATCATTAAAGAATACCCCAAAGTTAATGAGGTGATTGCGAGTTACCTTGGTAATAGAGATTCTTTAAATGTCCATGTGTTAAACAGTCAAGATTCATTATATTCAAAGTGTACAAACTGTGACATTATTGTAGCCAAAACATGAGTCTGTACAATATTAGATATGGGTACCTTGATCAATATAGTCTTCACTAAGTTGGTGGCAAAGTTGACAATAAGCCCCAATGTAGATCATCGCATGATGTATCGTACTGCTGGAGTAGAAAACGCGGTCTCAGAAGGAGCATACAGCGTGCTCCCCTTGTAGTTTGGGCATTTGTCATGGTAGCTCTGGCAATAGTGTTACCAAAAAGTTATTATGACCTGTTAATTGGTACCATTTTTATGAGACACTTTGGTGCTGTCATTAACATGACAAGGGAGACCTTTAAAATTTTGGGGCTGCAGATCCCAATTTAGCTCACCTCCAGCGGAGTACCAATGGATCTGGCTCATATGAGACATTTCAACCTCGCCTATAGTGACAGTGTAATTCTCGTGTGCTACCATCAATTAAAGAGGAAAACCTAAGCCCTCCTAATTGACATTTGCCAACTCAACTTCACGAAAAGAATGTCTTGGGAGAGAATCGCCCAATATATCAAATACTGACAGCCATTTATAGGTCTGGTCTTGTAATAACATTTCAGATGTAAAATAACAACAATATTTGCTTAAAGACCCTGATCAATTCTTAATGGAACCCTCAAATTGGGGTAACAATTTTGTTAATATTTCTTGGTTAAATAGCTTGAATTTGAGAAGTGATATTGTACTGACTATGTGTCAGAATCTTTGGAGTCCAGCTGAGGTTCCTCCTAGTCCCATTATCAATTTAGTCAAACCAACTTTGCTGTGACCACCCCTTTTATAGCCTCAGAAGGGTTCCCCACAGGTGTAAAAATTTTCCCTCATGATGATTGATTCATATATATCAAATCCTTGCCAAACGGACTTATCCTACCGGCAACCAACTTTCCATTGGTTGTTCTACAAAAGTGAGGCGAGTTTCCCAAGCTCCAATAGGTTAAATAACCATATTCCCTAATTCAGACCTTACTAAGCTATTCTAAAAAGTTTATTGATTTACCTTCAAACGTTGTACAGTTTAAATACTGTGCGGTAAGATAATGAGAGAATTCGTTTTTCTTACCCCACATTGCCACTAACAAAAGTATATAAAAATCAGATTTTTTTATTTTTGTGTATTTATCTTTAATATAAAAATTTGTTTGTGGAATCCAGAAGAGGTTGGCACTAGCAAGCAATAATTAGCTGGATTCCCACACCTCCCCCAGCAGATATATGAGTATCAAAGTTTGCCTCTCAGAGCTGCTGGACCTATCTCCATCCCCTCCAGACATTAAGTAATAGTAAGCACTGAGTTAGAGGTAGAAGTACCAGATGTGCTTTATGAGAAATTATTGGGCCTTATTAGAAATTGCAGTTTAACCTCAGGTGGCTCCAGGCATTATACTCCTGGGACATGGGGAGATCAAGGTCTTGTTAGTAAATTTACAGCATAAACAATGCAAATCCAACAACATTAAATAATGGCATGTTTACACTTGATCCCTGTTACAGATGTCCTTCAGGTAATGAGTTTGGGTCTCTGGATGAATTTGGTCTACATGTCAAAACCAACCTGATATAATGGTGGTGGTACCACACAGAAATTTAGTGGAGTTTTTTGGAAGAACAGAAGGATCAGGCGATAGCTCATTTCAAAAATATAAGGAGATTTTTGTCAATGACAATCATGACTTAGGATGCGCTAATGGGATGGTCCATTGAGTGGACACTGGAGATCATCTCCCCATCAGGTCTCAGCCAATCTGTCAGTATAAGGAAGCTGAAGAAGTTGTCACCAAAGAAACTTGATAAATTGTTAGAGCAAGGGATGCTCAAACTTTCCAAGAGTACATGGGCTTCGCCCATCCTAATTGTAAAAAGAGGATGGTACCAACTGGGTGGTAATAGACTACTGGAAGCTCAACGTTATCACCAAGAAGGACTCATATCACTTGCCGCATAATGATGAAGCTTTGGATTGGTTAGGAAGAGCTTGTTACTTCACAGCAATGGATTTAATAATATGCTACTGGAAAATTGAGTTGCTTTTGACAGAACTAGAGAAATGGGCCACTTTTTAGCACTAGTGAAGCCCAACCTAAAAGAGGAGCCTTCACGCATCTTTATTTATAACTGGGCCATACAAATGGATTATTAAAAATAAAAAAATTCCTAATATGGCACCTCAGCTAAAAGCCTAGGAAGTCATATTAGAAGGTGAGGATGCTTTGGGGAAACTTTTGTCCAGTGCCCACTTTAGTTGATGGACCATGGCGGACAACATTGGGGATAGGAGCATCAGCAACATTAGGCATAAGAAGGTATAATTGGGGTTTTTCTTTGTTGATGAGGCCGGCAGTGTCCATTGCCTCAATGTATTGAGCAAGTTGATGCTCAGCGAAAATGATGGGAGCAGGCACACAAATGAATGACTTTATGTGCCGGTGGGTTTTGGGATAATTAGGGTCTAAAAAAGAAGTTTTTGCTGCATCAAGGCAAGTGCTTCTCGCACCAAAAGTAAGCTCCTCAATTTTGTACTTCGCATCTTCCTCAAAAGCATGAGGAAAATTTGGAGCTTGGAATACCCTCAACAAGGGGCTCTATGGCCCATGGAGTTACTGGCGTATTATGGTATTGGCAGGGCAGCTGCAGCCTCAACTGCCATTTTATTAATATTTTAAAAAGGGAAACCGTTTTTTGGGCAAAAATTGCGAAGCCACAATTTTGGGAGGGTCAGGAGAAATGCGCCATTATCAAATCCAAAGTGCTTTTCCAACTGGCCCATATGTGACAAGGGCTATTTAACGCCCCAGCCACATTCCAATGGTCCATGGGTACCATCCTTGGTGACTTGAAGCTGTTATGCGTTCATGTGTACCTCACCAATACCAATGTTTTTCGCATATATTTTCTGAGCACCTTACCCACTGGAGGAGGTATTCTGCCAGATTGCAAAAGCCAACATCAAGATTAAGCCCCACAAATGTCACGCCTTCAAGGACCAACTGGAGTACCTCAGGTTTGTGGTAGACGCAAAAGTGCTAAAACATCAACAGGCTAAGGTGGAAGCTATATAAAAAATGACTTATCCAATCCATAAGTGAGACATACAAGTATTTTTGGGAAAGTTTGGCTACTACCAACACTTTATCCTCAACTTCATTTGTCTTGGGGAACCTCTATTTGAATTATTGAAAAAGGATGCTGTGTTTCAATAAACGGAATGCCATCAACACACCTTTGATACAGTTCAGATGCATTGATTAATGCGCTGGTGATACGCTAACTGAATTTTGACAAGAAATTTATTGTACAGATGGATGCATCCCTTTCCTCTGTCAGGGCAGTTCTATCACAAACAAGACAACCTAGGGGAGTAGCACCCAGTTGCATACTGAGGATGTTGCTTGAACTGCCATGAACGAAATTACACTATGACCAAGTGAGAGTGCTTAGTGATGATTTATGCATACAAGCAATTCAGGGTATATTTGCATGAGGTAAAATTTAAAGTCATAATGGATCATGCGTCATTATGCTGGTTGCAGAATCTCAGAGAGCCTGAGGGGCGTCTATCCCAATGGGCTTTTGAGCTGCAGGCTTATGATTTTGAAGTCCTCCACTGGGATGTAGAAAAACACCAAAACGCAGATTGCTCATTGAGATTTCCAACCATTGCTGTTACGGTGGATCTCAGTGACATAATGTATGAAAAAATGCACAGCGAGAAATATGATGATAAAACGCCCCAAATCATCAAGGTATTAGGTAGAATAAGGGCCAATACGTTCCATAATAATAGTGAATTGTACAAGCGGATAGAGGACACTATTGTGAATATCCCAAGGGCCTTCCACCTAACCAATTATTATTATGACCACCTATCAATAAGTTGGACATAGTGGAGACTGTACGACCCTGGAGTTGATGCAACTTTGTTACTATTGGTAGATCATGAACTTCGATGTGCTTGGTACCATTTCCTGCTGCCACCAATGCTAAGTGTAAAAGCCATTCCGCCAGAAGACTTCATACTTGTTAGTGAAACCACATAGGCTTGGGATATGGTTTCCATTGATGACGTTGGCCCTATGCCAACGGGAGCTAATTGGTCCAAATACATTATGATGGCAATTGACCACTTGATCAGGTGGGTAGAAACATGGTCGATCAAGGATTTGAGGTCAATCACAGTAGCCATGTTTATCATTGAATGAATTATTCAGTAACATGGCTGCCCCCAGTTCATTCTTACTAAAAATGAAACTAACTTCACTTCCCTCAACCTTCCCAATCTAAACGAGATGATGGCCATCAGCAGGGTTTTGACAACCCTATATCACCCAAAATTCAACAAGATGAATGAGTGAATTATTGTGACCTAGGTGAACATACTCTGCATTTTGGTATTAGATCGACCTTCAGATTATATTTTCTTCCTTCCACCGTGATCTTAGCTTACAATATCAGCCATCATTCTGCCATGGGGAAGAGTCCCTTCCAGTTAATATATGGATGAAACCTAGCTCTTCCAGCATTGCTCTATGTATTCATGGAAGATATCAGTGTAATGCACCCTATTCTATGCTTGACCAGTCTAACAAATACGCTGAGTAAGCTGTAAACCAAATCTTACTCGTTTAGTTTATCCAAGAAAGTAAAGAATCGGGCATCTGATAAGGTACGGCGTAGTGGGATAGCACAGTTCAAAGATGGTGACATGGTAATATTCCATCACCAACATGGGTTGGGCGGGAGCACAAATTGGTCAGCATCTGGATTGGTCCATTTGGTGTAATTGAGAAAACAGGTGTTGATGCCTATACTATCAAGGACCCTGCAAGAAGTCAGATAATCACCTGAGTGCACGTGAAGTTCCTTTGGGAATATAAGCAATAGGAGCATTATTGTCTAGTCAAGGGGGGTAATGTCAAGGTTCTGATATGACTGAACAATAAGCCCTAATTAGTTATGGCAGAATGGGCAAGATTGGCCAAACTGAGTAGTATAAAATATTAATATGTGTTGAAATCCAGCTGGTTTTTGGCTCTCTAGTGCTGACTTGCACTGGATTCCACAAAAGGGTTTTTATAATAAAAGTAAGAACACTAATTGTCGAGAATCTATATGACTGGACAACAAGCCACAGTTATGACCAATAAATCATTGGAGGAATTCCGCTGAAGATTCAATGAGCAGATCCACCGAGGATGTTTCAGAGTTATAAGTGTCAATCGTATCAGGATGAGGTGATAATGGGTTATAATGGGATGTATCAAATCGCCTTCAAAATAGGGCAATAAGGCGATGTTGACATCTGAGATAATTTGGATTGCCTCAAATCAGGGCAATAAAGAATGAAGAACAACAAGCTGAAACCAATGAGAACACAGCAAAACGAATAAACTAAGCAAAAGAGTTGTTACTGAATGAGGTCAATGGGATATCAGTGAAATGAGGGGATTGGAAGAAGGAGGTTTTTGGTAAAGAAAAAGAAAGAAGGAAGGAAGAGTGAGTGGACTAAAAGAAGATCCGCTAAGTTTATTATATTAAAATAAAGAAGTGTTTTGGGGGAAATTGCTCCCGTTTTATTATATATTAATTGTTTACAAGTGTATTGAGGAACTGGCAATCATCATATCATCCGTTCCAATTGTTCAATGGCCATAACCATGTACAAAAAACCCTTTAGTGGACATACGCAGAATCGCCAAAATTCAACAGTGGTGCTCATTACAGGGGGCCCATTGAGCAATAACAATATGATGAAAATGCAGTCGGCAGCTATGTTGTACCCAGGTTGCTTTGATAAGGAATCTGCATGACACGCTGGTCCCGTTGCATATGAGGAGCTGAGACTTGCATTGGATACTGTGCTCAAAAGACAAGATGAGTTGCTTCAGACGGTTTACAGTTATAAACTGCCACCATTTGATCGTGAAGGAATTGTTCATGGGTTCTTTCAATAATTTGAGTTTGCAATTGAAGGAACTTTATATTGGCGGAGGGTGAAACTATTGCTCTCCTCCTTGAATGTTGGAAGTGCTGATCATGTCGTTTGTTACCTTTCAGATAGTTCCAATTCATACCAAGAAGCTAAGGAGATGGTGCTGCAGCTGTTTGGCGGAACTGCAAAGATGTTGTAGCAGAAAGATGAGTTCTTGACCATCAGGTTTCAGCGAAATGAGACATTTTTGAATTTTCTGAGTGATTTACAATGGAAGCTCACGTGCTGATTGGGGCAGGGTCTTTATCTAAAGTTGATGTGTGCATTGCAATGGCCTCAGCGGTCAAGCCATACCCTGAACTTTACAATGTTATGGCCCCGTTGTTGGAGGATGATGTACCTCTACTTAAACTTGTTCAGTTTGTATATAGCTTAGCTGTAACTTTCCCTCCACCCAATACCAAACAGAGTTGCATGGTTGCTGTTGTCAACCCTAATCATGTGGGGAATCAACTGGTTGGTGCGGGTTCTGTCAGGTTACTCACTGCAGTCCAACGTTCGTTCCATAACTACCAAATGACATCTGGCCAACTACCACTTTGGCCCTAATTACGCTGATTGGCAGCAATCATTTTACTAATGTGGGTCCGGTTATGCCAATTCTCTTCAGCACAACCTTCCAAGTGGGAAAATTATATTCAGTACAGATATAGGTTCTATGGGGTACGTTGTTTTACTTGTGGTCACCCTGGGGACATGGGACGATGGTGCCCCAATTGATGGATCCCTCCTAGACAATGGGATCAATGTTATCAGGGAAATTCAGAGCAGAGTAGAGACAGGACTCTCTACTTCCACTAGCTTGAATTCAAAAATCCCACATGAATCAACTGTATTAATTGCAGCAGAAGCCTCTCACTATGACGATATATCTCTACCAACAGCCAGTCAGGGGAGTAAATGTGCTGACCCAAGCACAAACCAAAGAAATGATGGACAAAGGATCTCTGGAGTGACCAAAGCCTTATGCTTGTCAAATATTCGACCAAAGTCTGTCAGACAGTTAGAACCGTTAGCCAATGCTTTGTCCCTTAGAGGAGTAGATGTTGCCCTTCCAGTGGACGCTATTGTAACACAGTACCCTAAAATCAGTTCGGGTACTATGAGTTTCCTGGGAAAACATGAATCACTGAACATACATGTAGTAAATAGCCGGCATTCATCTTACTCAGAATGCACTTACTATGACATTGTGTTATCCAAAACCCATGTACAAGCTATAATTGATATATGGGCGCCCCTGTTGACATAATCTTCACTAAATTGGTGGCAAAGTTGTCTTTAAAACCTGACATAGACTACCAGATGGTGTATGGAACCGCTGGAGCAGAAACCACAGTCTCCAAGGGAGCATATAGCGCACTTCCCTTGCAGTTTGAATCCGTTGTTGTGGTGGCTCCAGCAGTAGTATTACCAAATAGCCATTATGATCTGTTAATTGGAACTGCTTTTATGTGACACTATGGGGCTGTCGTTGACATGATGGAAGAGACCCTAGCCATTTTGGGACAGCGGATCCCAATTTATTTTACCTCCAGCGGAGTGCCAAAGGGCTCAGGGCATATGGGACAGATCAACCTTGTTACAGCGATGGGGTGATTCCAGTGCGCTATCATTTATTAAAAAGGAAAACTTGGGCCATTAACCATCAAATATACGAATATCAAAGACTACCACTCAGATCAGCTGGATTTATATCCATTCCCTATGGACATTAAGTAATAGTAGACACTGAGTTAGAGGTGGAAGTACCAGCTGGGCTCTACGGAGAGATCATTGGGCCTTATCAGCAATCACAGCTTGAGCCCCACGTGGCTCCAGGAATCATACTTCTGGGTCATGGAGAGATTAAGGTATTGATAGCAAATCTTTAAAACAGACCAATTTGAATCTGCTGGCATCAGATTATAGTGTATTTACATCTGAACCCGGTTGAGGAGATCAACCAAGTTCATGAGCTCAGTTCTTTGGATGAATTTGGTCTGCCCATAAAACCACATCCCAGTGTAATGACAGTTGTGCCATGGGAGAATTTAATGGGGTTATCAGAAGACCAGAAGGATTGGGCAGAAGCTTTATTTCAAAATATAAGGAGATTTTTGTGGTTGATGATCATGATTTGGGGTGCGCTCAGGGGGTTGTTCATCAACTGGACACTGGGAATCATCCCCCCATCAGATCTCAACCAATCCGCTGATCAAGGGCAGCTGAAGAAGTCGTCACCAAGGAGATTGAAAAGCTGCTTGAGCAGGGAATGCTCAAATTATCTAAGAGTCTGTGGGCTTCGCCTTTCCTAATTGTTAAAAAGAAAGATGGCACTAACCATGTAGAGATCAAATACCAAAAACTCAATAGTATTACTAAAAAAGATTTATACCCTCTACCCTGGATTGATGATGTGCTGGACCGGTTAGGTAAAGCTCGCTACTTCTCAGCAATGGATCTGATATCCAGATATTGGAAAATCATGTTTCCCTCAGAAGAACAAGAAAAATGCGCCATAATCACATCAAAAGGGCTTTTCTAACCAACTCGCATGCTGTAAGGGCTATGTAATGCCCCAGCTACGTTTCAATGAGCAATGGACACCATACTGGGTGATCTGAAGCTGTCATGCGTTCTTGTGTACCTTGACGATATTAACGTCGTCTCTCACACGTTCACTGAGCACCTTACCCATTTAGAAGAGGTATTTCGCCAACTGGCTGAGGACAATATTACAATCAAGCCTCAGAAATGCAACTTCTTCAAGTGCAGTTGGAGTACCTCGGTTTTGTGGTGGATGCAACTGGGCTGAGACCCCAACCTGCCAAGGTGGAGGCTATCCAGAAGATGACTAAGCCCATTAATAAGCGGGACATTCATGTGTTTTTGGGGATGGTGGGTTATTGTCGAGATTTATACCCAATTTCAGTTGTATCAGAGGTCCACTGTTTGAACTACTAAAGAAGGATGCCATGTTCAAATGGACGAAATGGCGCAAATGCACCTTTGATACACTTTGAATGGCATTAATTTCTGCGCCTGTGTTGCGCTACCTTATTTTGATAAGGAATTTATAGTGCAGATGGATGCATCGCTTTCCACTGTTGGGGCGGTCCTGCCTCAGAAAGACGATGAGGGGGAGGAGCACCCTGTGGCATGCTGTAGCCATAGCTTAAATTGCCTTGAATGAAATTACACTATAACTGAGCAGGAGCGCTTAGAGGTGATTTATGCGTATAAGCCGTTTTGAGTCTACTTTCATGGAGTAAAGTATAAAGTCATAACGGATTACAAATCATTGCGCTGGTTGCAGAATTTGAGAGAGCTGGAGGGGTGGCTAGCCTGATGAGCTCTTAAGCTGCAAGCTTATGACTTTGAAATTCTTCATTGACCAGGAGCAAAAAACCAAAATGCTGATTGCATATCAAGGTTGCTAACAATAGCAGTTATGGCGGATTTAAGCGACATAATGTTTGACAAAATGCTTAGCAGAAAGTACAATGATGAACTGCTTCAAGTTATCAAGTTGCTCGATGGACTCATGACTAATATGTTCCAGAAAAATGGGGAATTGTATAAGCATATAGGGGAAACTACCATGAATATCCCAGACCTTTGACCAGATCAAATATTATCATGAGCGCACATTGAGCAGTTGGTCATGGTGGAGTCTGGAAGACTCTTGAATTATTGAGGCCACGGTATTATTGGGAAAGCATGCAATTTGATGTGCTTGAGACCCTGTCCTGATGTCATCAGTGCCAGGTGGAAAAGCGTTTCTCCAGAAGAATTCATACCATTTATTGAAACCTCACTTTGCTTGGCATACAGTCTCTATTGATGTTGTGGGACCTCTCTGCCAACTGGTGCAAACTGGTCTAAGTATATCCTGGTGGCAATTGACCACTTGACCAGGTGGGTTGAGGCGCGGGCCATTCAGGATCTGGGGGCGATTACTGTGACTAAATTTGTAATGGAATGCATCATTCAGCGTCATGGTTGCCCACGGTTTATCCTTACTGACAATGGAACCAACTTCACCTCTCACATTTTACCCAAACTCAACAAATTGATGGCCATCTGCAGGGTCCTAACAACCCATTATCATCCTGTTTCCAACGGAATAATTGAACGGGTTAATGAGACTCTGGTGAACTTACTATAGAAGTTGGTTACAGATAAACCCCCAATTGGAGTACCCTCCTTTCTACTTTAGTGTTTTCCTACAATATTAGCTACCATTCTGCCATGGGGAAAACCCCATTTCAATTGCTTTATGGATGGCACCCCGCTTTGCCTGCGCTTCTATACACCTGTGTAGAGGACACTAGTGGAATGGATCTGCAACGCTATTTAACCACCTCGACAGATATGCTAATTAAATTACAGACTGAAGCGAACTTGTTCAGCTTAGCTAAGAAAAATAAAAATCAGGCTGCCAGTCAGGTATGGCAAAGTGGCTTAGTACATTTTAAAGATGGATATATGGTGCTATTCCACGATCAGCACAGGTTTGGGTGGAAGCACAAGCTCGCAAATATTTGGATTGGGGTCATTTGAGATAACAGAAAGAATTGATGTTGCCACTTATACTATCAAGGATCTTGCGAGTGGTCAGATTATAAATTAAGTGCATGCGAAATTCCTTCAGCCTTATGAGCATTAATAGAGCCTCTAAAAAAGAATTAAACAAAAAATAATGGAAAAAAGGAAAAAAGTAAATGATTAAGATGAAAATGTTTGTACTATATCTTCTGTGGTTTTCTACTACGTTTATTTGGGGTCACTACTGGAGGTCTTTCACTTCAATGTCTTCATCTTCCTGTCTTTTTTGGCTTCTTTCAGTGGTCCTTTTGTTTTGATCAGTGGGACCTTTGTTTCTTCTTCTGCTGCTTTGAGGGTGCCGTGGGTTCTATGGGCTCTTCTGGGGTTGGGGGTGGAGGTGAAGGCTGCCAAGAGGAGAGCGAGGGGGCTGACGTATTCTCAGGGGCCACTGCGCTAGTCCAAAGAGGGGTGTGGCTGGTGTGACGGGACTGGAAGAGGAGGACGGACTGGGGTTCCATGGTAATAGGCGAGGTGGTGAGAGCTTGGCAGGTTGATTGAGCCAAAACTGTTCTTGTCCCACTAGGAGCAAAGCCCACAACCACATGCATTGATGATCCTAAGAAATCAACGAGTAAGCCAGCAGAGAGGGTCAGAGTTGTAAGGGCTGGCATGTAAGTAGATGAGTTCTGGCTTGAGGGGAAAGGCTGCGCCCAGCGCCAGACAATATACAAGGAAGTCCTTCATGCTCAGATACACTATTAAAAAAGAAGCAGTTGCAGTGAATGCCGCTTGGTGAGCCCACTCAAGGGCTTTTTGGTGCATCTCTATTCTTAAACCTACAGCGGTTGCAGGATGCAAAATAAGGATACCTAAGAGCGCCATAATGGTGAGGTACTGTGATGGATTATCAGCGCTGAGGGCGGTGAATGCTGCGGTGACCCCAGAGCAAAGGCGAGCTAGCTGGTTGTTGCGGAAATGTACCCCCAGGGACCAGATGTGGGTAGGAGCGCGGAGAAAGGATCCCAACCAGATTGCTATCACCCACTGCATGAAACACAGCATCCGCTGGACAGACAGGGCTGAGGGATGAGGCTTGGCAGGATATGGAAGCACTAGGCGACTAAAGCCACTTGCCAGGATCTGGGCTGCTATGTTATATGTAGGCCCTCAGCTCCGCTCCCCTCCCCAGCGTAGTTGAGCCACTATGTCCCCAAAGGGGGCGCTCCAGGAAGCCAGATGGCCAAAGAAATAGGGAAGGAGTTCTTCTTGGGTTAGAACAGTCAAGAGGTCCAAGTCAGTCTCATCCTCATCAGCTGGGGAAGAGGAAATTAAGGTGAGGGATGTGGCGTGGGTCGGGCAACTCTGCACTAAGCCACACATGAAAGAATAAATTGAAATCATGGACTTGTGGCTGTTGGCGCACAATTGTTTGCATGGCGTTAGAGAAAAAAGAGATGTACTGCTTATCATCCAGTCAAGGAGGGGGTGATGTTGAGAATCAATATGACTGGACAACAAGCCACAAAAATGACCAACAGATCATTGGAGGAATTCTGCTGAAGATTTAATGAGCAGAATCCGCTGAGGATGTTTCAGAGTTATAAGTGTTAATCGCCTTAGGATGAGGCGATAATGGGTTATAATGGGATGTATCAAATCGCCTTCAAAATAGGGAAATAAGGTGACGTTGACATCTGAGATAATTTGGATTGCCTCAAATCAGGGTGATAAAGAATGAAGAACAACAAGCCAAAACCAATGAGAACATGGTGAAAAAATAAACTAAGCAAAAGAGTCAGTACTGACTGAAGTTGCTGTGATATCATCGAAACTAGGGGATAGGAAGAAGGAGGTTTTTGGTAGAGAAAAAAAAGAAGGAAGAAAGAGGGAGCAGACTAGAAGAAGATCCGCTAATTTTCTATAGTAATATATTGAAGTGTTTTGGGGGAAATTGCTCCCATTTTATTATGTATTGATTGTTTACAAAGTGTATTGAGGAACTGGCAATCATTATATCATCTGTTCCAATTGTTCAATGACTGTAACCCTGTGCGAAAAACCCTTTGGCGAATATATACAGAATTGCCAAAATTTAATGCTAATAAACAGAAAACTGCGGTTTTAACGGTTTTATTAGTGTCAGTGCCAAGTAAGAAAAATGATCCCTCTCAATTTCTTACCATGCTGTATTTAAATCATATTAAGGGTTGAAGGGATTTCAATATTAAATTTGTAATAGTTTGGTATGGTCTGAATTAGGAAATATGTGAATTTGGCCTATTGAAGCTTTAATAACTCATTTCATTTAGGCTGAATGATGGATGGGGAATCATTTTTAGACAAAACATACTAGTGGGGCAACGATTTAATATATTTCAGCTAATTTCATTAGCTAAAAATATTGCAGCTTGAGGACCTCCACCAAGCCTATAAAAGGGGATGGTCCCCACTTAGGCGTTTGTTTTGAACTGGGAATGACCTGGGAGAAACCTCCAATGGACTCACTAGTTCCCTCAAGTGGCCATGGCACTTCAACTTTCCAACTTCGTGCTATTTGCCTATATAGTTTTCAAAAAGGTGTTACCCCAATTTTTGAGGTTCCACTGAGAGTTGGCAAGGGTCCTTTGGCTGATAAGATCATTCATTATATATAAATTACTATTATTATCATTGTAAACTAGTAAATATCTGACAATTTTAGAATTCATCCTATTTTGACCCAAAACATTCTTTTCTTGGAGCCGTGAGGGCAAATGTCTGACAATGAGATCTCCTTGACATAAGGCAATAGGGAAATACCAAACTTTGGCCAAATATTTTAGTGGATTGCCTCCAAATTAGACAATAAGGCAATGTTGATGTATGAAAAGTAATTAGTAGATCGCCTTGAACTAATGAAATCATGAATTTAATAATTAGTAGGCTCTGCCAGAACCAATGAGAATATGGCAGAAATGAATAGTCTTAGCAAAAGGGTCAGTATCAACCAAAATCACTAATATATAAGTGAGAGGAGAAGATTGAAACAAGAAAGGGGTGGAAGGTGAGTTGGTAGGGCATATGGCTACCAACCTGAATGTTGTGCATTTGATTCCCACCCTTCACACATTTATTGAGGTCCAGCCAAAGGAAGCTATTGGCAGTTAGTAGATTTAATGACACAAAAACTTTACCCATGATGTAACCAGAAAAATCTGAGTCCTGATCTGGAGGTGAGAAACTTTCTTTGACAGAGCTGAACCTGCTCAGGTTTCATGTTCTTTCTTTCTTTCAGTAATGTCTGTCACTAGCCAGCTTGCCTCAATTAAATAAAAGATTGATGCAAGAAGATTGTTAGTAAGAAAAGGAGAGTGGAGTGGGGAGCATCTGCTCTAGATCTTAATAAAAAGAAAAGGAAGTGTCATTGGGGCAATTGCTCCTGTTTATTATATTTATTTTAAGTGTGTTTTGAGGACTGATGGTCTCCATATTGTCCATCCTATTGCTCAGTGGGCTTGACCCTGAGCAAAAACTTTTCTGCATTTCTTCAAAATATCATTGATTTAATACACTAATAATGGTAAGATAGTGCTGCATTGTCTGCAATATTGGGTTTAAGTTAGAGTAATTAAGCTAGGCTACTAAAGTCTCAGTATAATGTCTTTATTTTTAGACTAGTTCTGACTTGACCAAAACACAGTTAACAACTATAACAGTTTGCTACAAGTAATTAAAGGCAATTACTATGATAGTCACAAATGGGCTATCACTTATAATGTCATACACAATAATTATTGTGACTTGATAGAGTATTTATCTTTTTAGAGCCTGAAAACCCACATTTTTGATATACAGTATCAGACATAAATGATTTTATACTAATGGCTTATATTAATCTTTAATGTATAATCAACAAGTGAGATACAATGAACTCTGGTGTGATCTTTCATCATGAGCATGATTTTTCTCCTGAAGTAAAAATATAAAGATTCCTTATTAACCAAGATAACCCCATATTGGTTATCTAATTTATCACCTTTGTCCCTACCTCTTAGAATTTTATTATATAAACCCTCATTTCCAGATTCTATCTTGATGCTGGCTAGGACCACCCAGTTTAGGAAATCACCCTGAGCATTGCATTTGTGACAAAAATGGGGATTTAGGCCTGAGGTAGGTGACTGTCAATAATTTTTTGTATAAATTGACATTCTAAAAGTACTTTGATTTCTAATTTGATTACTGATATAAGTTGACACAGGTGCAACAGTGGGGTATTTTTTAAAGACTATCTTTTGATAATTAGTTAAATATTTTTAAAGGTACTTATTTTGTTGATACCTTATTTTTTGGTCAATTAAAATTCTCAACTGTTTATAAAATCACAAAAATATCAATGGCCTTCAAATATGACTAAAAGAACTATGCTCTTTTAAGATTACACATTATCTAGATAGATTATTACCAGGTATATAAATTTCGTTGATGTAGTATCTCCAGTAGGAATATGTAACCAGATAAACTGAAATTTAATGCAATCATTTGGAATTTAATTAATATCTAGATAGGTAAAGGTGAATGTTAAGTTTTCAGCCGATGGTGCAAGCTAAAATAACTTAATGAAATTGAGGATATAAACTTGCTTTTCAAATGAAACTTCTGCTCATAATTGGGAAGTATATTCTCCATTAAACCTTGATAATAGCCAAGTAACTCCAGTATGCTCACTGTTCTTAAGTCTACTGGCACCAACAAATACAAGACCTTCTGTCTTTGTACAAAATCAGGAATTTATTCCTCTATAAATGGGGACTACTTCTCCAGCAGGCAACTATGCACTTCTCTTCAGGAAGAATAAACATACACAACTATCTAATATAGATGTAACAGTGACAGATACAAATATCCAGCAGACAAAAAATGAATAATAATTAATAAATTAAGTGACAGTAGTTATTAATGATCAATAAACTAGTAAATGATGATTAATTGATGTTTTATTAATTAGCCAGGTGCCAGTATTATATACCTCTCAGGCATCTCCTGGCTGAACTCATCTATTTTTTAGTACTAGATGGTCCCTGAACTCATCTATTAGATGAGTTTATTCATATTATTCCAATCCTCTGCTGGTCATGGCAATAATTATAAAAAATCCCCAAGTCAATTTGGCCTATGAATTGACTAAAAATAACAATTGTTTCAGCCCAATTGGAGGCAATTTTACTCTCATAATTGGGATGACTTTGGGTTTTGAACTCAACATCAAAATCTTCCCAATTAGAGCTACATCATAACTTGACGTCTAACAATAAATGGGGAATAAAAAATATATGATCATAAAAGATGATGCACCCCAATTTGGGATATCAGCAGGCCTCTCAATAGCACTAATTATACCCATAATCAGGATGACTTTGGGTTTTGAACTCAACATCAAAATCTTCCCAATTAGAGCTATATCATAACTTGACATCTAATAATAAATGAGGAATAAAAAATATATGATCATAAAAGATGATGCACCCCAATTTGGGACGTCAGCAGGCCTCTCAATAGCACTAAGTATGCCCATAATCAGGATGTCTATGTTTAAGTGCTTAATTATCAATTTCATTAATTGAATCCAACTTCTGCCTTAGTGCATTAAGATTAATGCACTGATTTAGGAAGTGCAATTTAGTTAATGCCGTGGGACCACTTTGCACCTAAGTGTACCCATAATTGGCTATAATATAAAAATATCATAGCTATTATTAGCTACAATAATTGGGCACCTCAGATGCAATTAGAGCAGTTATGAGGTGAATCTGATTTATCAGATCATGCAGATGAATCAGGAGGATCAAAGGATCCATCAATGGAAGTAATCTATCAGCATTGATGGTTTTCTCAAAGGGTTTATTTTCAAGTCAACCATCAAAATCTAACATTTCCCCCACTTGACTGGAATATAAGCCCTGAATTTTCATGAATTCATTTTCAATGTCTGAAAACAGCTCATCCTCTGCATACCACAATTTTGTCACTTCCCTTAAACCTAAACAGTGGCATCAGTTTACTTGTCTGCCCAGAAACATGTGTATGAATTTGTTTTTGGGCTCACTCCAGGCAGCAGAGTTGGGCCAGCTTTTTCCTGTGCTGACTGTCATGATTTCAACTTGGCCCAAAACCATTATTGAGGAGGAAGTTATCCAAGTTGTGGATCCTACCCGAGGATCAATAGGGTATGAGCTCAGGTCTTGTGCTTCCACAACTGCCTCAGCAGACAACTTCAGCTGCTCTTTTGATCTAAGAGCCAACCTTTTTGCTCCAGCTAGTTTATCAAGATGGCGATCTTCTGGAAGAGTTTCTCTTTGTACTCAGCCATTTCCCAATGGCCTGAAACTACAGTGCGCTGCTGGGGTTGGCCAACTATTCTTGTCAAGGCCAACTGCTCAGCAAAAGTTGGGCTGAATACAATCATCTTTATAACCCCATTCAGCTTTTGCTGGCTGAAGATACCTCTGTTTGACATCAAGAGTTCATTCAGGTTGGTAGTTTTGTGGAGGAGGTCCTTGGTTCCTGGTCTGAGCCACTTGAGAATCATCCCAATTTTGCTTCCTCTTTGGGTTTGAATACCCATGACATTCAAGATGTTCATTTTTGCTTGGCTGTTTGCGCAGCTTTTGAGGCCCTTCATCAGGATAATGATGATGAATACCTCCCCAGGATGGCCGTAGTTGGCCATCTTATGCACCTTTTCCCCAACCGGATGCCTTCAGGTCATTTGTTGCATGTTCCCCCTCTAATTGAGTGGTGGAAAACCCAGGTTTATCACAATAGATTGTCAACCCCAGAAATTTATCAGTATCAAACTGATTTCCTAGTCAACTGTCTTCTCTTGGGCGCATGTTTCCCACCCAATTGTGGGCTCAATTGGGTAACTATAAATGGGTTTGTGCCTCCTCTCCCCATTGTTCACTGGTAGTTGTCTTCAATGAGTGCACGGCGCATCTGGCTCTATGACATTATGGCCCTTTTTCTTGTTGCCCAGCAACTAGACTGGGCTGAATTGGTGCGCAAAGATGAAGGTTCAGGTTCCAAGTCACCTCCCCCTCAAAGCTGAGGAATAAAATTTGTTTTTTTATTAAAATATATAATTTTCTTATTAATTGAAATATAAAATCTTATTCTCTTTTTTTACTATGTATATAGATGATGGATTTTTTTTCTATTGCATTATATATTATTTTTTTTTCTTATTATTATTATTCTTTCTCATAACTATTATTTTCAATTAATTATATATGCTTATATTAAAATTCTTCTCTTCTAATTGGGCCACTTTTTAAACTTCCTTAAGAATTTAGCATGGACTCAATTATATACATGACCCAAATTTTTCTCCTTAATAGTGTAAGAAAAGTTCAAAGTCTTCTCTATAACTTTGAATGGACCAACCCAAATGCGATTTAACTTGTAAATTTGGCCCAAACCATGGGTATTACAAAATAATACTTCATTCCCCTAGTGAATTCGGGCAGATTGTATCAGGTTTTTTGATCTTTTTATGTCAGGCCTTACAAAGTTTGAGGTTATTATCAAAAGCCTGGGCTTGCAGTTTAATTAAGGTCTCTGCAAGCCTCTCAACATACTGAGAATAGCTCAATTCCTGGGGTTCTTGTAATAAGGAATACAACAATGGTGGTAAGGCTGGATGCTTCCCATACAGAAGTTGGAATGGAGACATCTTTGTGGCTGAATGGTAAGAGATGTTGTAGGCAAAAATGGCCGAACTGAGGAATGTGCTCCATTTGGAGGGCTTCTGAGAAGTCAGATTCCTTAGGATATTGACAAGTGTTCCATTAACTCGTTCTACTGCACCATTTGTCTCTGGGTGGTATGGAGTTGACAGAACTCCATGCACCCCCATTAGTTCATTAAGCTTCTGGAGAATAATCGCAGTGAAATTTGTGCCATTATCTGTCAATATAAATTGAGGACATCCGTGCTTATGAATAACTTGTTCCAAGATAAATTTAGCAGTTGTTGAGGCTCCTAAGTCCTGAATAATTCTGGCTTCAACCCATTTCATTAAGTGATCAACTGCCACAATAATATATTTGGCTTTCACATTGCTAATTGGGAGGGGTCCAACCACATCTATAGATATAGTGTGCCAAGCAAATTTGGGCTGAACAAGCTGGTATGAAGTAGCTTTTTGGAAGGGTTTTTCCCTTTGGCACTCTTGGCAACAGCTCAAAGTTTCATGGATGTCAAAATGCATCGATTCCCAATAGTAATTTTGCTTAAGCTGCTCCTTGGTTTTCTTAAAGCCTCCATGGCCAGTAGCCTTATGAGCAGCCAAAATAGATCTGCTTGAGCCAAGGGACGTGGAAATATATATTTCTTTCTATCAATCACCTTGAATAAGACTCCTTTTTCAGTCTGGGTATCCTTTCTTAATTCAGAGAGAAATTTCTGCACTTGTTCAGGCTCATTGGTAAAAGTCCCATTAACCATCTTCTGGAACAAGGCATCCACCGGCTGGCAAAGGGTTGCTACGATGGGCAGATGGTACAAACAATCAGCATTCTGATGCTTAGCACCAGCCCAGTGCTTAATGGTATAGTCATAAGCCTACAGCTTAAGTGCCCAGCGAGCCAAACGTCCTTCTGGCTCATTCAAGTTGTTAAGCCAGCTTAGGGATGCATGATCAGTAACCACGGTGAAATGCACTCCATGAAGGTATACTCAGAACTGTTTATAGGCATATATAATAGCCAAACACTCTCTTTCTGTTACAGTATAATTTCTTTCATGGGCATTTAGGGTCCGACTAGCATAGGCTACTGGGTGCTCTTCGCCATCTTCTCTGACTTGGGACAAAACAGCTCCAATTGCTGTTAATGATGCATCAGTCTGAACAATAAATTCTTGGTCAAAGTCAGGATAGTGCAATACTGGTGTGACTAATAGGGCTGAACTAAGCTGGTCAAATGCCTCCTGGAAGGCCGAATTCCACTCAAAAGAGACCTTATCCTTAAGTAGATAAAATAAAGGTTCTCCAATTTGAGCGAAGTCAGCAATAAATCGGTGATAATACCCAATCATGCCCAAAAATACTTGAATATCTCGCTGTGATTCGGGCCTCTTCATTTTAGATATTGCTTCCAATTTGGCTGGTTGTGTCCAAAGACCTTCCTTATTAATTAAAAACCCAAGGTATTCCAGCTGGTCCTTAAAGAATTGACACTTCCTGGGCTTGATCTTCAAGTTTGCAGCTGCTAACCTCTTGAAAACCTCTTCCAGGTGTTCCAGATGTTCATCAAAAGTATTACTGAATACGTTTATATCATCTAGGTATACTAGTACACATGACAATTTAAGATCACCCAGTATGGTGTCCATCGCTCTCTGGAAGGTTTCTGGAGCATTGAAGAGTCCTTGGGGCATCTTTGTTGGTTAAAATAACCCATTCTTGAGTAATAATGGCGCACTTTTCTCGCTCAGCTTTGGGCAGATCAATTTTCCAATACCCACTAATTAAATCCATCGCTAAGAAGAACTTTGCACCCCCAAGCCTGTCTAGGGCATCGTCAATTTGTGGAAGAGGATAGGAAGCCTTTTTGGTAATGTTATTAAGCTTCTGGTAGTCAATAACAACCCGGTTGCTCCCATCTTTCTTTTTTACAATGAGAATTTTTGACAGCCCATGGACTCTTGGATGGCATCAACATGCCACGGTCAAGAAGTTCTTTAATTTCCTTTGACACAACTTCTTCAGCAGTTTTTGAACATCTAATTGGCCTCAATCAGATAGGTAAATGGTCCTCAGTATCTATCATATGGATCACTCCTCTCGCACATCCAAGGTCAAAATCATCCTTAGCAAATATCTCATGGTATTTCTTGAATAATCTCTGAACTTGGTCCTTTTCCTGATCATTTAGTTCCCCTAAATTGGCCACAGGTAGGACATTATACACATATTCCAACTCATCACCAGGAAGCCCTAGCTCGTCCAGGGTATCAAAATTGTGGAAAGATTCAATCTCCGTTATAGGGATCAAATGGAGATAGGCAACCACCTGGTGCCTTTTGATGAAGATTGGCCAATTCTGCATGTTTGCACAGAGGACACTAATTTCTTGATGTCCAGGAATAATTATTCCAGGCGCATCACATTAGGTTCAAGTTGAGTTCGGGACCAAGGTTGAAAAACTTTGCCATAAAGTCCATCTGGGATTTGAATTGTTAGCCCAGTTGGGACTACTGCCTGCATTCCTGAGTCCAGAATTAGCTCCTTGTTTTCTCGGAGAGGTATTCCCTTAGACTCATGGATTTGCGTTGGCAAGGCCTTGACACGACGCTTTGATTTATGGTATTTGATAGGGATTATTCCATCTTGATAGGCCAGATTAATAAACAGATTAGGCTTCTTTAATCCCAAATTCGCATTTTTTGTATAATAAATCGGGATGTTTTGGTTCAAAATAGTTAAGGTATCATCCTTATGGCTAGTGACCACTCCATATCTTCTCATAAAATCAGTGCCAATGAGGACCTCATAGTTCTGATTTGGCAAGACTATAGCTGGAGCAGATACTACTATAGACCCAAATCTTATAGGCAAGGCACTATATGCCCCAAGAGCTCTGGTGGTATGTGTTCCTGCAGTGCCATATTCTTGATCGTGGGCAACATCTGATGCTATTCCCAACTTCTTCACCAACTTAGTGCTGACAATATTTAAAGGGGCTCCACTATCAATAATGGCCCAAACGCAGACCTTATTGATAGCAATATTGGCATAAGTACACTCAGAGTATGGTTCAGAAATGTTTATTAAGTGAATAGATTCAGAGTTGCCCAACTCCAAGTGTGATTTGAGGCAAGAACATATTTCAGGGAAGTTTTCCGCCAGAGTCTGCATAGGGATTGCGACCTGTACATCTTTTAAGGAGGGCAGGTCACAAGAGTGGGTAGTGTGAGGATCAAAACCATGGTCCATAATTTTATTTGGCATATGGTTTGGCCACCTCTATTCAGGCCTCTTCTGAGGCTTCACCTGATTTTTGGCCTTTTCGAGATCTGGTTGTAACCATATATACATCGTTGGCCATAATATGATGTAATGAATCTTCACCAATCGAATCAGACACAAAAAGTTTGTCAGGATCGGGAGGAATGTTTTCAGCATGATGGGTGGTAGTAGAGCATTCCGCCTCTACTCCACCTGCCCTTTTCCCAAATCTGTGCCCTTTTCAACTTTGTAAGCCACATTAACTCCTGTTTTCCCATCTATTCAGGCATAACACTTGCTGGCGATGTGCCCTTTTCTACCACAATGATGACAAGTAATAGCACTAGATTTGGGATGGTTGGGTTTCTGCTCCTTGAGATTCCCATTTCTTTCTTGACTGTGGCTCATATTACTAATTTTATGTTGAGGGCGTACCCATTGCAGATTGTTTGGCCAATTTGGAGCATCAAAGCTTCTTGCACAGCGGCGTAAATAGTCTACAAGTCTATTTGTCTCCATATTGCAATTAAAAGCAGGAATCATTACTTGTTCCAAATCACAATATGATATGTTCCATGGCTGTACAGCATGTTCCATGGCTATTAATGCATCATATTTGGTCATAATGTTTGATCCGAGGAGTACTTGAGCTTCATGGTAAAATCGATCAGCAAACTCTTTGATAGACTCATTAGGTCTAAACTCAATATTTAAGAGTTCTATCTTTTATGTCGACAGCTTTTTGTGCCCACCAAATTCCTTAATGATGGCCTGTTGGGCCTCGTTATAAGACCAATCTTCCCCTAAGTAGGGCATTACAAGGTCTACGCTGTGTGAGTCCAGACAATTGATAAGCGCTGTCACCTTTGCATGATCAGACGCTCCTCTCATAGACTTCTCAGATAGCTTCAAGAAAGAGTATACATTTCCATCTTTATAGAATTTTGGCAAGTTAAGTGGTTTGAAGTCATCTCTGCCTGAGTCTCTAATTGGAAAGGCAGTTTCTCTTCTTAAGTTTGACTGACTTGGGGAACCTTCGGGAAGAATGGGATGCTGTGAATGACTTGGAGTGGGCATAGAAGTAAGAAAGCGTGGAATTGTTCGTGCATTTGATAAATCCATCCCATAATCTTCATCTGCCTCATGATAATCATCCAAATCACTCAACTCTGTTTTCTGAAATTGGGACTATTGTGGATTCTTAGGTGCACTGGCGTGCCTTTAGAGCTGCTTTTTCAACCTCTCCTCCCCCAGACTGGTTGCACACTTGCAACTATTAGTCTTAAGATACTCCATTTCCTTTTTGGCTTAAGAGATCTGCTTCAGCTAATGTCACTTGGGCTGAAAGTGTCTTCATTTCTTCTGACATTCTCGACATCCTTGTTTTAGCAAGTGCCAGTTGACTCTCCATATTGGTTTTCTCATTAAATAAAATTGTATTGGAAGTATGAAGTTTAGAAATACTTGACCATATGTTGGCTAATTCAGCCTTGATATTTGAATTATCCGGTTGTTCTAATATAGTAAGAGGTAGCTGGGCTAAAGCTTTGATATCTCTCTGCGTAGCTGAAAATTCTGTTCAAATATAATTTTCCAAATTGACATATTTTGCCTCCAACTCTAAGGGTTTTTCTTGAAGCTTGACCCTGTTGGAGAAGGTTTTCTGTATTGGCTGCAACATAATTATACTGTGTCTCAAGTCTGATGCAGTGGTTGGTGATATCCTGTTTCCGCTGACTTGAGAATCCCAAATTGTTCAGCACTTATGTAGCTATCTTTGGGACGCCTTCATTAAGTTGAGTTACCAACTAATCAATTTGGCCATGGTCTTCTGCTGCAGCTTCAGTGTTTGAAATGATTGCTTTGCACACTTCTGCAAAGCAAGTATCCAATTTCTCTAATAAGTAAGCATGGGCTGACCATTCCTCATCTTGAATATGGTGAATGTGAGAAAGTTCAAGATTTTGACATGCAAAGATGCGTTGAGCATGCTTAATAGATGGTTGTACAAAAATTAACTAAATATTTGTATGTGTTGGCCTGACTCTCCTGAAGTCTCTGGGCCAAACCAGCCATGGTGGCTTCTCTATATTTTTGATAAATTTCATTCTTCAGTGCTTGATCTTTCATGTAATAAAATAGACCAAAGCTTGGGTCGATTGTTGAAGAACCAACCTGGTAGTCTCAAAACAGGGTTTCCAGCATTTCCTTGATGTTAGCCTGGGTAAACTTGGCTGGGTTAGAAGGTAAAGTTGGTCCTGTTCCAGTCACTATTAGCTCTAATGAGTATCTGTTTCCCTCTTCATTGTTGGAATGATTTGAGGTAAAATGTTCAACAAACTGAACATTGTTTGTTTCCATTTCATTGTTGCTATACTTTTGGGCAAATTCTGAAAACTGATTGTCCATATTCATATTAAGGTAGTTGTTTTTTTCTTTGAGTGAGCACCAAAATGTTAAGTTTTCAGCCGATGGTGCAAGCTAAAATAACTTAACAGTGAAATTGAGGATATAAACTCACTTTTCAAATGAAACTCCTGCTCATAATTGAGAAGTAGATTCTCCAATAATTTTTGATAATAGCCAAGTAACTCCAGTATGCTCACTGTTCTTAAGTCTACTGGCACCAACAAATACAAGACCTTCTGTCTTTGTATAAAATCAGGAAATTATTCCTCTATAATTGGGACTACTTCTCCAGCAGGCAACTATGTACTTCTCTTTGGGAAGAATAAACACACACAACTATCTAATATAGATGTAACGGTGACAGATACAAATATCCAACAGACAACAGATGGATATTAATTAATAAATTAAGTGACAGTAGTTATTAATGATCAATAAACTAGTAAATGATGATTAATTGATGTTTTATTAATTAGCCAGGTGCCAGTATTATATACCTCTCAGGCATCTCCTGGCTGAACTCATCTATTAGATGAGTTTATTCATATTATGCCAATCCTCTGCTGGTCATGGCAATAATTATGAAAAATCCCTAAGTCAATTTAGCCCATGAATTGATAAAAATAACAATTGTTTCAGCCCAATTGGAGGCAATTTTACTCTCATAATTGGGATGACTTTGGGTTTTAAACTCAACATCAAAATCTTCCCAATTAGAGCTACATCATAACTTGACGTCTAACAATAAATGGGGAATAAAAAATATATGATCATAAAAGATGATGCACCCCAATTTGGGATATCAGCAGGCCTCTCAATAGCACTAATTATACCCATAATCAGGATGACTTTGGGTTTTGAACTCAACATCAAAATCTTCCCAATTAGAGCTATATCATAACTTGACATCTAATAATAAATGAGGAATAAAAATATATGATCATAAAAGATGATGCACCCCAATTTGGGACGTCAGCAGGCCTCTCATAAGCACTAAGTATGCCCATAATCAGGATGTCTATGTTTAAGTGCTTAATTATCAATTTCATTAATTGAATCCAACTTCTGCCTTAGTGCATTAAGATTAATGCACTGATTTAGAAGTGCAATTTAGTTAATGCCGTGGGACCACTTTGCACCTAAGTGTACCCATAATTGGCTATAATATAATAATATCATAGCTATTATTAGCTACAATAATTGGGCACCTCATATGCAATTGGAGAGGTTATGAGGTGAATCTAATTTATCAGATCATGCAGATGAATCATGAGGATCAAAGGATCCATCAATGGAAGTAATCTATCAGCATTGATAGTTTTCTCAAAGGGTTTATTTTTGAGTCAACCATCAAAATCTAACAGTGACAACAAAAGGGTCATATCTATAATGCTGTCTATATACATGACCTTTACGTACCTCTAGATTTTGCTTATGCTCATAGGTGTTCCATAAAATATTTATTAAAGATAACTATTATCATGTACTTCACCTATATTACTCAAATATGAAACTAATTTAAAATAAATTATATTTTGTATATAAGCAGTCAGACAGAAGAATAATTTCAACTAATAACTAAAAATAAACAAGTTGGGTCAACCTTGGGACAAATATACCATGCCTAAAATTTTTTAGCCTGTGCTGGTTTCAAACCTGTTTAATCAAACCTCAACCCAGAGTGGAACAGGAACCACCCTGCTATGCTATCTACTCCTCAATTTCAACTGGTAACTAGAAGCCCTAGTGCTACTAGTTATAATTAGTTATAATAATCACAGCTAATAATAGTGACCCACTAAATCTTCCTGTTATACTTTTTTTAGCACTAGTGGTTCCCAAACCAAAAAGGGGGAGCTTCCATGCATCTTTATTTGCAAATGGGCCAAAAAAAGAGATTATTAGAAAATAAAAATAATCCTAATATGGCATCTCAGCTAACAGCCTAGGAAGCTATATCAGAAGGTGAGGAAGCTTTGGGGAAACTTTTGTCTGGAGCCCACTTTAGCTGGTGGACCATGGCGGACAGCATTGTGGTGGGAGCATCAGTGACATGGGGCATAAGGAGGTATCTTCCTGTTATTCTTCTTTCTTTGTAATCTGAAATGCTAATCATATGGTACAAATATAAAGGTTAATTTATAATACCATTATTTATGCATTTTTGGCCTTTCTATAGACTGTATTCTAGTATCCATTAATAGTTTAAGTTTAAATAGTTTTATTAACTAAAGTCTTTAACATGCTGGGTGGGTCTAGCCTCCTCTAACCAAGAAATCCTTATTAGGGACAAGTATCTGTTTAAATTTTTTATTCTCACATTATGTAATAATCAAATTTTTAACTTTGATATCATGCTTATATATATTTATCATCTTTAGATATCACATCACGCTTAGTTGTATGATATTTTGTTTAATTATGGTTTTTTCATTGTATATCAAAACTATTTTTAAAGTTAAATCATGTTCATAACTCTCAAGTAGTTAAAGACGTACTTTCTACTCTATAAAAAGCTAAAATATCTTCACTTTATGTCACCAACTTATCATTTTGTAAGAGGGAATCATAATATATAGTTAATGTCATTGCAATTTGTAGAATCAAATTTTTATTTAATATCTCTCACTAACTTTTTTAAGTTCTGATAGTACTCACTAGAAATTTCTAAATGGATTTTAGCCCATAAACCTTTGTAAAGTTATGGAAGTTTTTATAAATAATTATTTTATTTTTGCTTTAGGACAAGGTTTTAATCAAAGAGGTGTAGATACAGTAATTTTTAAAACATCTGGAAATTTTGATTTATATGTAAACTAATATCTATTAGAGTGTCAAAAATTATAATTTGCTCAGTTAGCAAGTTATAAAAGATTATCACTAACAAAAGTCTTGTATTTAATCATGACTTAACAGCTTCCATATGGCTATCAACTTAATAGGTCATGCCTACAAACTCAGAGCAAAGTTGTCATGGAAACGGCAGAAGAAGTTTAGACCAGCCTGCCAGTCAGGGTGCGTAAGCATCCAGAAAGCAAGCCAGAATACCAGAGGCATTGCTGACCATACAACTTGATATGGAGCCAGGAAATAGGATACCATAAATTGGTGGCGGAACATCAGGGTTAGGAGTATCCCAACAGCAAACCACACTGAATAAATTTCAGACCCAGGAGTTCTGCTAACAGGGGTGGAAACTACTGGAATTTTCCTGTGAGATTCTTGGTTATTAAGACCATTTCATTGGGGGTAAAAGAGAGGTGGATTTTCTCTTGTAGTTGGTGAACATAGGGCCATAAAACCCCTGTATATTGCTGCCAAAAGGTCATGAGAACCAGGTTGTAGAGCCAAAAATTTTAAACTTGTCGAGTCCAATTAGTGATAGAGGGAATCATGGTAACCAAGAGAATTGGTATGGCCCACCCAGAGTGCGGGGTGGCGGACCACCAGGCAAACACCATATGGAATGTGGTTGAAAGGAGGGAGATAAAAATTTGGGGTTTTTTTAACAAAATTTTTATTTGGGAAATAAAGTAAGAAAAATTAACCAACAATCTTCTCAGTGCTTTGCAACTGATTAAATAGTGGTTGATTGGTGAAAATGTGGTCAGGATCCACAAATTCAGCTTAACTGGTGAATTGGATGGTAGAGGGGGGGTTTATTCTTTGGGAACCATCATCACAAAATTTGGCGGCAGGCTGAGTCTCTGTCAGTTCAACCTCAAACGTCTGGACCAGGGGTCAATTATGTTTCCAATGGTTAGCATGATGACATTTGGCCCGATGAGTGACAGGAATCCCCCAAGGCCATCCAATATAGGGATGGGACCATTTGGTTGGGAACAGGTTTGGGATGACCAACCTGCCCGCGCTTGGTCAATTAACCATTCATTTGGTCAATAGAGGCCCATGGGGTGCAACACCTGAATTACTATTGGAGGGTTTTGAACTCTCAGCAATGGCGCCTGATACTTGTTCTGCTGATTTTGGGGTCAAATTGGAACTGTCAGGTGATCCAGCTGATGTTTCATTCTTCATGCTTTTACAACCATTCAAATTTTGGCCATCAGCCCAATTGCTGCCCAAATTAGATCTGACTGATTTCAGTTCAATAATCTTGGCACAGATTTCACTGATTCCCCACAACAGTTCTGCCAAGGTGAGTGAGGAAATTGGGGGTGGGATCCAAAGTGGACGGGCTGTCACCCATCGCTTGTCAACTACATGGGCGAGATCACCTTGGGTGATGAGGGGTACTGCCATCCTCTTCAGTGTTTTCTTACTTGGGAACAGAAAGATAGCTTGATTGAGAGCCAAAGGACACTCCCCGAGACTTACAAAAGTATCATAAAGAAAAAATCTTAAAACTGATTCATTACTAAGTAAGCCTGAATGATATACATAAGCACTACATATCAAACAATGCCTTCTTATCTAATCAATAAAAACAATTGATAATGTAGAATATAACCCATAATATGGATAGATAGAGTAATCTCAGATATCTCATCATAACAATCACTTGAAAGTTAATTTCTGCATCTCATATAATTAAAAATCTTTTAGTGATACTTCTTAGTATAGATGATTCTAGTTCTTATAAAACTTAAGTTAACTAAAACTTTGCTTACATGGTAGATACTGAGACCCTATATCATTGAATTATCCCAAAACTAGAAATGCTTTTTATAGCGTACTCTACTACTTAAGAAACTAAAACCTTTATTTTTTACCAGTATTAAGATGCTTACTATGATAGCTTCTAAGAGATATGTTTGCCGCTAATTTACAAAAAAGTTAATCATAGTTGTAGAAATTTTAGAGTTCAGTAACCACTAAGGTTAAATGCTGAATTGATTTTGGATCTTATATGATACCAAGCCTGATAATTGACCTCTTATAAACCAACTTTATCACAAATTTTAGGTTTATGGTATTAACTTTTAGGTATATAATAGAATCTGATTAACGTCAAAATATGTCATGAATCAGTATACTAAATTACTAGAAAATATATGCTTTTGTATGGTTGAAGGTCTTTCCTGGTGGCTTCTCATTCTATTATGCAGCGTGCAAGGCACGTCCTAGCCAGGGATTGAAAAGCTTATCAAATGATATTATAGTTTTAGTCTCATTCATTACAAGTCACGCATATTTAAAACAATAGGATTCACAATCTTTTTCAAATAGAGTCATTAAAGCTTAAAGTAAGCATACTAGCGATACAATTTATAAAGCATATGTAAGGAGTTTTATGCCATTTCTATTTTCTCACTTCATCCTCCCCATCTAATTGTAGATCTATATCAAACTTTTAAGCCTAATTGGTGACTCCGAACTCTATTTGTGATGGATGATTTGATGTCAGTAAAAAATTAATTAATACTAGCATTGGTATAACTCATCTTTCTGATCAATAACTATTTTTGGTCTGATGCATACTTTTAGTCTATTAGAAGCTATTTGATATCAAACTTTCTCTGGCATAGTGCAGCTTGATTAAAGCCTAATTGATTTATAGTGCATGAAAGTAAATTAGGATCACTTAAGGGACATAACTGATGGGATGTACTTGCATAATAAATACGAATTTGGACACAAAAAATTGGTGGTACTGGCCATGGCTACAGATGATAAAGTTTAATTTGAAATAGGCTAAGGACTAAGCTCTTTAGCGTTTGACATCTGATTGTAGATGGGAGGTTTGGAGGCGGGGGCAGTGGCTTGAGCGATGGGACGAACACGAACAGTTGTGGTGGGCATGAACCACCCAAAGTTATCGTTCTCGGTATCGTACGCCATAGTAAAGGTGGCTGCGAGGTGGGCAAGTAAAATGGACTTCATCTAAAATCTTAGTAGCTCAGTAAACCATTACCTTAATTCAACTAATCCTTATGGCCATTCTGTTGAATATTACCTATTTATGCTTTCTTAAGCTGGTATTTGAATGTCGATCATTAGAACATTATATCACGTATGATTATAAAGTGAGGACTAACGTGTCATTTTCAAACCTATCTTTGCCTTTTTATGATCTAAGTTGTTAGGCAAACTAACGCAAATTAGCGCCAAGTTCAATACATCGATTTCTGAGCTAATCAGCTTATGAAGTTTAAGGTATAGATACCAAGATTCCTCTTTTCTCCGCCTAATATTAACTGTCAACCCTAGTCTACAATAGTATACTTTACTAAGCATATGAGTATAATTTTAAAATGTATTTTAATCTAGGGAATGTAATGTATTGTACGATTTGACATTTCGATCTCATACGTTGTGATCTGAACTTTAAATTGCTAGGTTGCTAAACTTGGTATTCCACTAAGCCTAACATTAAACTTTATCTGGTATGAGAGTAATTTGAGGATATTCTATCTGATCTTCGCTTTAGTCTTGCATGCCATAATGCGCTCGCTCATAAGAGCTATTTTAAAATTTGAGTAGTTTGCAAATACTCAAGTTTATTTATTGTTGTTCTTATAAATACATCATAGATGTTATCATTGTGTGTAAAGTCTCAATCCCCTCTTTTTGGTTAATACCCAATAAGGTTAATTATGTGGAATTTATTACTAAAAAATATTCTGACGTAACCCAACTGTTAACCCTTAAGCGTACAAGTTTCAATTAGCAATGCACATTATAATTTTATCTAAGGATCTGATTCTATCTAAACCTACTTGAAATGAGTGCATTTCTGAGTTAACCTTATATCAAAAACCATATCTAATGGTTTGCTAGCAATTTGAGAATACGATATACCATCCTAGGATAATCTACCCAATCCTAAAAGTTCATTCGATCATTTTAATCACAATTTAAGTTCCCAACCCTCTAAGTTTAGATCCACTCCCCTCGAAGTACTAGATCTGCTAAACTTGGCTTATGATAATCTATGAGCTCAACCGTATCGATACTGTCTCACGTCACCCACCTCAACCAAAATACCCAAGCAAATTTACTCCAAAAATAATTATCCATGCAATACTCTCATCGAAATTAGCTCTAATACCTATACATTGTTATTGACGATCATCTACTAAAAAGTTTCAATTTATGCAAAGGGATAGATTAATTAATGATTTGTTTAAAAAGCTCAAAATTTGCAGCCCAAGTTTGCTAGGGCAAGGTGAGAATGCTACTATTTTTAATTCAATAACATCTATTAGATTTATAGTAACTAAAGATATAAAATTAATCCCACTCAATCACCGATTAATCACATTTCTTTTAAACTGAAAAAGATAAAAAATGAAATCTGATTTATAAATTCTTTGTGATTTCTAAATACTCACTAAGAAACTAAGATATTTACCTTTTATATAAAAAACTTTGGTTTACATTTTTCATTTATATAAAGTCCCATATAAATTTTTCAATCAGATATCAATTTTCTTTATTTTAAACTACTCTGCTAACAAAAATATCAAATAGTCCAACTAGTTAAAACCTATATACTTCGTTCAACCTTAAGATAAATATACCATGCTCAGTTTAGCTATAAGTTAAAATTTGAGCCTATTCATTTTCGGATGGTAACGGAAAGACTTTCTGCTGGGCTAACCACCTTTAAGCCGACAAATTCTAACTCGATTAAATTTACAAAAAATAGGGAAAAAGAACCTCCTTCAAAAAAGGCATTCAAAAGAATTAAATAATCGGGAAATTATGAATACTCAATAGAACCCTTTTTGAAGTCAGCGCCATCTTCCAACCTAACTTATAGAATTTTGCTCACAAATACAAATTAAGGCTTATATTGGATTGGTCCAATTGTAAACTATAAGCACTTAGAATATATAATGCTGAGTATATATATTTTAAATGGCTATTATAAGGCAGTTTAGATAATGGCGCTGGCTTCAAAAGGGTTTTATTGAGTATTCATAATTTCTCAACTATTTTATACTTGTTAGAGCCTTTTTAAAGGAGGTTCTTTTTTCTAAAAAATTCAGTTTATTAATATCTATCAGATTTATAATAACTAAAGATACAAAATTCAATCACACTTAAGGGGGTGCTAGAATAGTTGGAATGGCACCCTACTATCACCCCTCTTGATGCATGTTTGAATCTGGTTGTGGCAGAAATTAGTTTTTCTGTGCTAAGATGATAGTAATACATGTGGTGTCGTGCACCATGCCTCAGTCTGACCAAATGAGTTAATGAAGTCAGGTATATAATCCTGACCTATCAGAACATGTGCAGGAAAGTTTCACCCCCAGTACTTGGTTTTATCCTCCATTCCTATATTCTCACTCCCTACTCCCTACCCTTCTATCGGTGCGGTATATTTGTCCCAAGGTTAGCCCAACTCAAATAAAACCTCAAAAAATTCATTCCCACTCAATCACTGGTGAGTCACCATTTCTCTTAAACTAAAAAGCTAAAAACTTGAAATCTGGTTTATAGATTCTTTGTGATTTCTAAATACTCACTAAGAAACTAAAATATTTACCTTTAATATAAAAAACTTTGATTTGGATTTTTATTTATATAGTAGTGGAATACCCTTGCTTCGCTAAGGTGTTTATAAATTACCAGATGATTCTAAATTATTTTAGTTTTTATATTGGTAGATATTATCAATAAGTTCAGAAACCATTAAACCTATTAAATATTCCAACCTCCAACCACTTAGCCAAAATCAATTAGACCTGCCAAATTAACTAAACCAACAATCACTTACCTGAAACTATTGAGCCCATCGAATCAACCAAAAAACGAATCACCCCTCAGCAAAAACCAATTGTTGAACTTGCAAAACAGCCAAAAACTACCAACCACTTATTAAACCTATGAAAAAATCGAATTAAATGAATACGAAAATACCCAGCCAAATTGCTATATAATTACCATTAGAAATATATATGTTTTAGATCTTATATAGAACTGATATTAAAATTTATATGATTATATTAAAAAATTGCATATTAGTATTCTGTTCCCAAACTTTATAAAATACTTGTGCCAAGTTGGTGATTTTTGGTAATTTGCTCATGAGATAATGCATCCTATATATAAACAAATAAGCAGAATGATACTTTTCTAAAGAAGAGCTTAGGCTAATGCTTGTTAATACCCAGTTTAACACAGATTTGTTTGTGGGTTTTAAGTTTACCAGATGATCTTACTCGATTCTTTTTTATATTGGTAGATGGGTATCGATAAAATTAAGAAATCAAATTATTTTGATTAAATATAAAATTATCAACGACTCAACTAAACCAATTAAACTTATCGAATTAAAACATCAAACACTTGTGGGTTGGGACCATCTAGTACTAAAAAAACATCAAACACTTACCTGAAACCATTGAGCCCATCGAATCAACCTAAACCCACTAACCACCCAGCCAAAACCAATTAACTTATCGAATCAATTAATCACTAACTGCTTGCTAAAACAATCAAACTTATTAATCTACCCAAAACTACCAACCGCTTGGAAAACCATTTAAACTCGAATCAACCGAATATCAAATTGCTCAGCCGTAATAATATACCGATTTCCAATAAAAACATATAAAAGTTTCACTTCTTACATATAAACCTTTTTATTTTATTAAAAAAAATCAATAATCCAGCTTTGAGGTGCACAAGGACCCCTCCCGTCCACCTATAATCAAATTTTCAAAGCTCTACATGCCGTAGTTTTGGCTGGGCATCGCACACACACTTACACACTTGCTTTTATTATTATAGATAGTCCCATATTTTTTCAAATATACTTAATTTTAATTTTATTCGATTTTAATTTTATTCGAGGTGGGCTGACCTGGGGACGATACCGCACCGATTAGGGAAGTGAAGAAAATGGGAAAGGAGGATAAAACCCGGAAAACCTCCATGCGCGGCGTATGATAGGCCAGGAACTCCATGGACCGCCTTTGCTATTTGCTATCTCGGTTCGGGGCATTGGCGCGCAAAACCAACCCAGTCAAAATCATCCCCTACCCAGGGTCCATTACCGGGATCGAACTCGGGAGGCAGTGGTAGAGGGTCTATACTCTACCACTGGGGTATTCTCCCTTTTATTTTTCAAATATAATAATTTACTTTATTTAAACCGCTCTGCAACAAAAATATCATCTATCCAACAAGTTAAAAACTATATTCCATTCAAGTTTAAGATAGTTCTACCATGTTGAGTTTATCTATGAGTTAAAATTTGAGCCTACTCATTTCCAGGGTAGCGGAAAGCTTTATGTTGGGCTACCACTCTTAAGCTAATAAATTTTAACTCGGATTAAAAAAATAATATTGCTACCACTCTAGCACAGGTTTTGTTCGACACAGGTTCGAACCAAGCACCGGCTAGAAAACTTGGCGTGATATATTTGTCCCAAGGTCAACCTGCCTTAAGTACTTTTAAATTTACAAAACATATTGGATTTTAAATCTGAAGCGCAATAATTTCTACTCTACTCAAGATTTATCTGATTCCAAATTTTTTTCTCTTAAGTCATATGTCTTTAAGAAGGAAAGCATATAAATACAATATCTATAAGATGGTAAATAATTTTAAATAGGTATACATAGCTGCACGATACTAGACAAAACTATAAACGTTGATATCCTTGACACACTGGGATCAAGTATCTTCTCAATCTGGAAAGGAATTTATGTCAATGCTAAATATTTCAAGGTTGTGGTTATTGCTTGAGATTATTTACATTAGGAGTCATTGAAAGAATTGAGGTTCTAAAAAATTGGAAAAAGTTACTGAGATACAAATTTAGGAATTCAAGACAAGAGATTCCCAGTTATATTACATATCAATCTTCAATATTGAAACTAAAATCATCTGAATGCCAAAGTTAAGCAGCATATTAAGGTAAACTCAATCAGCAATTTAATGAATCTAGAACTGATAATTCACTTAAATTTAATATCAGAACTTCTAATAGATTTAAAAGCCATCCAAGGCCTTAAATAAAAAACCAGACAATAACAAGGCCTTCCCAGATAGTGCTTTGGATAAATACATTAAAACGCCCAGTACTTAAAGAAGTTGATTCCATTTGAAATAGATAATGCAAAGCATCTGACCCTAAAAACCAACTCATACACCCAACATCCTGATAATCTATAGTATAAACTCCTAAGTTTATATTGAAAGAAATTGATACCACTTTCTACATAATTTTAATTGCTTATTCAGTTTGCTTCTTTTTATCCATTTTTGTAATAGATTAACTTTTTATAAAGTTAATATATACTTTAAAATTAAAGGTGATTTACAGGCCTCATTTGGTTAATACAGAGATGTTAACATATGTAAGGTTTATAACAGATACTTTCAGGTTTGAGTACTGGACAGGCTGGTAGCATCCCTTACAAAGATTCTACTTTGAAGGTATCAAAGATGTAATTACATTATCCCTCATTTGATAACCTCAGGCTGGTGGTATATTTGACATAACTATAGAAGAAGTCTATTCTACAAGCACCAAAGAGAAAAGGACGCCAGTTTAAATAGATCTAAGTAATGTGATTACATTAAAAAGGGCATCTCACCTATCCATCTACCCTCAATTTATATACATTTTCTAGAACAAAAGATACATAATCTTCAATTTTTTGGTAAAAACCTTAACGGACAATGTGGATTATTCTATGAGAAGCTGATAGCTATAACATATTTGGCCCCAAGCCATAACTCACATAATTTCACTCTGAAAACTAATAAATTAAAATTTAAACACTACAAATAAAAATTATTCTATTAAAATGGCAATTAATCCAAACCAAATTAAAATATAAGCCTTTTCATCATGAAACAGATATGTGGGCAACGCATTATTAGTCCATTATATGTCAAACCATGGCATTGATTTTTTTCCCAAGGAGAAGTAAATTCTCAAGTGACTGACATAAATGTAACAATAAAGGGCATGAGGAGGTGCACTTGGAAACCCCTGATGCCATTTGTATAATTCCTTATTTCTGGAAGGGTTGTCAAGGAAGAGAATATTGAGATTGCCCAAAGCTGTATTTACATACAGATCCAATATAAGTAATAAAATAGGTTCTGTGACTTTAAATAGATTCCTCTTCCCATATAGGAATGTACTAAAACCAAGGTTACTTCCAGATAGACTCAAACTAAGCATTTAAGTAGAAGTGATAATCATAGCTCAACAACTTTATTGTATGAACTAAGTACCAGATAATTATTTATAAATGCGTTAAGTGATAGTTGTAACTCTTGGAATAATCCAAGTTTCCAAACACTGCGTTGGTAAAACAAACCACATGGGCATAGGAGTTTCCTCTATTAAACAACAATCTATTAAAGTTCTCCAATTTATTGTAAGAGTTCTTGCTTTAAATACCAGTTGTAATCTCAGGCGTCACATGTCCTACTCAATATTGACCCACTTGGCTGAGGTATGGTGACCAAGTCATTTTCTCCTCTGGGTCTTCCTGAGCTGCTTACATAACACCAAATTTTTCAACTGTATTATGAGGTCCTTTATTAAAAACTTCACTAATAAAAGATTTATGTTATTGAAAAATAAATTAAAAATAAATAATAATTAAGCAATAGTTGAGTGTCCAGGAGTCATCTGATAAGAGTAAGACTGATAATACAGGTTGGTAACTAATGCCCTTGAATAGTCCGGAATAATTAAGGCTCAGATTTAAAGATTTGATAGTGTAAAATTCTAGAGGTTAAGTGAATAGCAAACTGATCTAATCGCATACCAAAGCCCCATAGAAAACCAAATAGATTCAATGGGGTCACTACAGGTCTTTCTTGGGCTTCCATCAAAAGTGGGTGAGGCATAGAGGGTGACCTCTTCTCCTGGGTTTGCAGTTACTGGCCTTTGTTAACTGACCCAACATATTCAAAATTTCTACCCAAGTGTTGATAAACTCCAAACTCACTCAATGATAATAAACTGTGAATCAATCTGATGAATTTAAAAAAGTCAAATTGGTGTTGATTACAATACTGAGAAAGCACAGTAATTTTTCTGCAGTAGAAGGGTTGTTTTGAGCTGCTACACATAATTAGCAAAGGTGCTGGCACAATGGATTATTTTAATAAGATGAATTTGGGTACACTTCCCTAACAATGAGTGTCTGGATGATCCAGAGCCTGAGAACCCTGTTTAAGTCAGATGGATAGGCATTCTTACTTTTTTAAATGCCATATTAGAAATGGCGGATTGGGGAACACAAAGTTAGCCAAATTGTGCTGAGCCATTAATGGATTGGTAGGGAAAATATGGCTTCTGGAAATAGCTTTTATGCATGACAGGATGGGTAGCCCCATGTCAGCCAGATTGCAGCAATCCAGTGGTGAATTTTGGGTAAATCTAGTAGATGGGGATTGCATTTGTGAGTGTCTGATTGGAGAAATTATTTTATGAGTAACTCTCAATGGCTTTTTCTAAGGTGCAGCAAGCTGATGGTCCAATGGATTGGATTATTCATTCAACAATAATATGAGTTTGACGCAGATGATGACACAGCTACAACATTAAAAATGTTTAATATGGCGCAGGGGCTTAATAACTCAACTGCACAGGTTACAACACAAAGACTAAAAAGGTACTGAATAAAAAATAGTTTTTAAAATGAAAAAGCAATAAAACACTTAGTTTACAATAATAGGAATTTTTATTAATCAAGTATGAGTTCAATGCTTATCTAGTACTCCCAGCGGCTCTTGGGCTTTCTTCAATAAATTGTCAAAGTCAGTTCTAAACTCTATTCAGGGGAAAAAGGTTCCTCTACCCTTCGTGATCCTCCTCAGATATGCTCATTCAATCTTATAGCTCATTGTTGCTTTAGTATCTACTAAGCATCATTCTAGAATGAGTCAACTAAAAATGATGACATTCAAATTAGGCCAAAGAGGCAAGGACTAATATCAGAGTATTTTCCCCTATAAGAGGCATTCTGCCGCACATAGTCAAAGTACTGGGGAATAGCCCAGATATTTATAAAGACATATTACTACTGGTTTTATGCTGGAACAAGGCGGCATGAACTGATTACACTAATTAAAATCTGATAATATACTAGAAACCACAGCATCGATGGCTAACAAGTGTGTAAGGGGACAAGAGATGTGACAGTGGGGTGTTAGGTATCTGCCAAATAGTAGATTAATACTTCAGGCTACTACATATAAAAGCTGAGGATGCGTGGCATAGTAGTTAGATGATCAAATCTACTATATATATATATATTAAGTGAAATATGATATTAATCCTTACAAGAGACATATCCTGATGGTTGGTCAAACCAATTACAACATTTCCTCCCACTTGACTAAACATCAGCTAACAGAGATGTGAGGGGTCCTAACTTTTTGAGAGCTTAAACCTATTGGTCTGGAACTTTGCTGATATTGTTTTAAAAATTTTGCATGCACCCAGTTGATGAGATGACCCTTGATAGGATCCTTCAAAGTGTAGACATCCATGGAAGTTTTCTCAATGATCTCATATGGGCTTTTCCATATGTGATCAATTTACTAGTCCATCCAAACCCATGATTATTATGATATAAAACCAAGTCTCCAACTTTAAAGTGGGGTAGGATCCGCCAGATTTCATTATCACGCACTTGATATTTTAGTTTTTCAAGATAGCGTATTAGAGTAGGCTGCACTATGCAATTGAATCAAAGTTCTGGTCAGATTAGATAGATAGGCATCTGGGCTCATGTCTTATTGAGCCATGCATGAATACAAGTTAAGGGAATGGTTTGTTGTTTTCCATAGAGTAACGCAAATGGTGAATGCGCTATGGCTGTGTGATACAAGATGTTATAGGCAAATACAGCGGAAGGTAAGAAAAGGTTCTAACTGGACGCCTTGCCCATAATTACCTTTTTTAAAATGCCAACAGAGCTCCATTTACATACTCCAAAGTGCCATTAGTTTCAGGATGATAAGACGTGGACAATACTCTGCGGATGCCCATCAAGTTTTTGAGTTTGGCGATCATCTGGGATGTAAAGTTAGTCCTATTCTCTGTCATTAGAAACTGGGGAATTCGTGGTGGTAATTAATGTCTTCCAAGATGAACTTCTCTGTAGTGGTGGCCTATAAATCCTTGATAGCTCTGTCTTCCACCCATTTTGTAAGTTGATTGATGGCCACTATTAAATATTTATACTATACAGAAATATTGGCCAAAGGCCCCACCACATTGATAGAAAAAGTGTTCCAGGCAAAATTTTGGCTTAACTAATTTTTATGAGGTGGCCTTCTTGTAAGGGCCATCCTATTGACACTCCTTAAAACATTGGAGGGTTTTGTGAAAATCAAAATTCATTTATTCCCAATAGTGGCGTTGTTTTAATAGTTCAAACTTTTTCTTTAGCCGCCATTCCCCCATTGCCTTGTGGGCTCCAATAATAATATTGGGTCATTTCTTTGGTTGATATATCCAAAGCTGTTGATCATGGATAATTTTGTACAGCGTATCATTCTGAACAACAGTGTTCTTCATCAATTTTCTAAAGATGGTGAACTTCTTTGAGTTCATTAGCATAAGTTTGAGTTAGAATTTTGTCAAATAACTCCTCTGCCACATTGGCCACTAATGCTACAATAGGCAACCAAGATGATCCATCAGCTTTTTGATGCTTAACGCCAGGGCGATGGTGAATTCTATAATCATACGTTTGTAAATTAAACTCCCATAAGGCCAGCTACCCTTTCAGCTTCTTTAAATTTTGTAACCAGCAAAGAGAGGCATGGTCAGTTACCACAATGAGATGTACCTCATGGATGTAAATTAATTATTGTTTACATGCGTATATAACTGGCAGACACTTCTTCTCTTTCATGGTATAGTTTCATTTATGGACATCAACGTCCAGCTTCAGTTGCTACTGGGTTTACAACTCCATCCTCATCAGTTGTGATAACGCTGCCCCAATGGCGGTAAGAGAAGCATCCATTTGGATAATTAACGGCTTTCTAAAATTAGGGGTATTTCAACAGTGGCGCTCAGGTTAAGTGCCGCCTGAGTTTATCAAAGGCTAATTGACAGTTTCTGGTCCACTCAAATGGTACTCTAGTTTTAAGAAGATGGAACAATGGTTCTTCTATCTACAGGAATTTTTAGCAAACTAGCAGTAATAGCCTATCATTCCCAAGAATACTTGAATGTCCCACTTGCTACTGGGATGAGCCATGCGTTCAATTGCTTCACCTTGACGGGCTGGGGCTGCAAGCTATGTTTATTGATGACAAACCCCAGATATTCCGGCTGTTCATGAAATAAATTACACCTAAGTGACTTAATTTTCAACTCTGCCTTGGCAGGCCAACGGAAAACCTCTTCTAAGTGTTGTAGGTGTTCTTTAAACGTTTTAGAGAAGACGTTAATATCGTCAAAAAACTAGGATGCATGAAAAATATTTAAGTCGCCAAGGATGGTATCCATAACCCGCTGTAAAGTCGCTGGGGAGTTGTACAGACCCTGTGGCATTCTAGTAGGTTGGTAGAGACCTTGGGTAGGCTATCAAAGAGCATTTTTCCTATTTCTCTTTGGGAAGCTCTATCTGCAAGTAGCCAGAATTTTATTCATGGCTGAAAAATATTATGAACCACCTAAATGGTCTAGCGCATCATCAATTTAGGTAACGGATTAAAATATTTTTAGTAGTATTGTTCATCTTCTTATAATCGATTATTATGCAGTTAGACCAATCATTATTCTTGATGATTAACACTGGAGATGCCTAAGGGCTCTTGGAGGGACTAACATACCATGTTGCACAAGCTGAGTGATTTCAGCATTAACAACCTCTTCCTCCACCTTTGAACTCCTATTAGTGTTGAAGGCGAATGGGCTGATGATTACCTGTATCAATCTAATGTAGTACATCCTGTGAAACCCACGTTCATAACCGTCTTTAGCAATTATAGTGCAATATTTATCATGAAGGGCCAAAGATTGGTCCTTTTCATCCTCAGTCATCACAGAAAAATATTCTCTAGGGCACCAGAGTACACACTATTTGATCCTTGTCGCACTCAAGCCCAAGTTTATCCAGATCTCCAAAACAAGGTTATTGAATACCACATCAACGCGTAGGATATGAACAAAAGCAACAATTTGATGCCGCATAATATGCAGAGGGTAAGGATTTAAATTAGACAGAAGTAATTTAATTTTGTCATGGTCAGGGAGGATAATACCAGGCTTGGTGATAGGTTCTAATCTGGAACGCTCATAGGGGCAACAATTCGCCATATAATCCTTGGGATATTATAAACTAATGTCAGTCCCCATTATCACTTGACGGCCTGGAGGAATGGTAAGAGTACGCTGGGCATGTAGTGGAAACCCTTTAGATCAGCAATCTAATTAGGTAACTTCCACATACAAGCTCAAATATGCTGGTAACCTATGGGTACTATACCATTCTAAAAACTAGGTTGATCAATTATTGAGGTCAAGCTGTTGGGGCTTTATTATTTTGATGATACAATTAAGGAATGATTTTACCAAAGATCTTAAAAGTGTTCTCCTCAAAATCACCTTTTACTCCATGAGTCCTTATAAAAGAGATCCCAATAAGAAAATCGTAATTCTGATTAGGCAACACAATAGCAGGAGTGGGACAACCAGAGAGCTAAATTGCTGTGGAAATGCATTATATGCTCCTGACCTTGTAGACTGAGGGCTTGCGGTACCCTAACTCTTCTGATGATCAATATCAGGAGCGAGGCCTAGTTGCTTCATCAGTTTAATAAACACAATATCAATTGGTGCCCCACTGTTAACAATGGCACAGACTTTAAGCTTGTTAATTAAAATATCAAGATAGTTGCATTATAAGAAATAAAAAATCCTCTTAATGTATTATTAGAACCCTAAGGTGTCCACCTTAATTTAAAAGATTAAATTTCCAAGCTTATCTAGATCTGAATTCCACCAAGTTCTTAATAAGGATTGCCACTTGGACCCCAGTCAGTCAGGGGATGTCACCAGAGATAACTGGAAGCTTATGTAATAGTACCGTTGAGCATCTGCTTGACTACAATTTGTGCCCTTAACTTAGCCCCACCTTTCTTAGGGACACAGTGGGTCACACTGACCCTATCTTCAGCGATTAACTGCAAACTTGCTGGACATGATTTGGCTTTATCATTCTTTAGCTGACCTAAAGGTAAGGTTAAAGATTTTTTATAACTAGGATGTTTGTAGAAGAGGCGGTGATAGAAATCCCAGTTCTACTACGTCCTTACTTTTCCAAAGCCTTCCTCTTTTACTGAGGTTCCTGAATAAGCTCTATTCTTAGAACTAGCCTTAAGGCAATTATTGGTATAATGCCTAAAAATCTTACAGCAATATCATAAAACCTGATGAATATCAGGTTTCTTGAACAAAGGGACATATATCTGAGTTATTTCCTTAGTGGGGGACATACCCTGGTCATATGGTTTTCATGTTCCACATGGGCTTGAATTTGGCGCTTCAAAAGTGACAGCGCAAAAGCAAAATTAACTCACCATGCGGGTAATATCAGTCTATTTATTAAAAACAGGTACTAAAACCCAATACAGCTCTGTATAGGGCTCACAGGAATGGCGAAGAGCAATCTGGGCGTCAAACTCATTGATGACGTTGGCCTCATACAGTGTCTGTGCATCCAAGTAAAAATGCTCAGCAAACACTCGAATCAGCTTATCTCTTTTTAAATGATATGTTTAAGAACTCCACCTTAAAAGTAGTCATTATTTCAGCTTCACCAAACTCTTTAATAAGAAGGGCTTTGACATTAAGGTAGGACAAGCCAGTCTTCTTTAGTTTAGGCATGACTAATACTTGACTCTCATAATCCAAAAAGTTCATAATGTAGCCAATTTAAAAGTATCTGACACTCTGGACACACTGATCTCAAAGAGTTCCAAAAAGTTATGTATATTTGCATTTTTATTGAATTTTAGTAAATTCGCAGGGTTGACAACTTTTTGATTAGCAGAATGGATGTTCACTTGTAAAGCTAAATTTTTGCTCTTAAGGTCCAGTACTTACTGTTCTGAATCTTTGACTTGACAATCATAACGCAATATGATAGTGGACTGCAGACCAACGTGAGACTTCATTTCTGCTTTCAGTTGGCAAAGATCATTTGACTGATATGACTGGCCCTGAAACCATTCAGTCAGCATCCAAAGGGTGCGCCACTTTAGGCAGAAGGTACTCCACTAGTAAGATATCTGAGTTCATACTTGATAAAAATGGTATAGGGAAGAAAAGTGTGGTCTCCTGTAGTGAGTACCAAATGTTGAATTTGGTGTGTAAAAAAATCGCTTTTCCAAACAGTGGGCTCCACTAGTGTGCCAGGCCAGCCAGTATGGAGACTGGTTCACCCTTGCTGTTCCGCCTTCATAGGCATACCAACCTCCTATTAGTCCACGTCCAACCCACCAACACATCAGACCAGTGACTTTGCCTTAGCCCTAGGGTCCTTGATGTGCCCTGGTGAGTCCTGCCCCTATCCTAGGCGGACAAGGCACTCCTGCGCTGCCCCACCCTTTTGACCCTTCACCAACCCATCTGGGCATGCACTAGCGAGTCCAACCCCTATCCTGGGTGGCTATAGCACTCCCATGCTGCACCCTGCAGGGCTGAAGGCCAGCAGCATATCATTGTTGGTGGCCAGTTGTCCAGGTTCTTTTTGGTTCCTCATAGGGCTGAGGTATGGAAGCTAGCAGCGTCAGCTACTCCAGGCGCATCACCCCATTCCTACTTTGGGGATCTTCAGTACCACCTTTTCCTAATCTAGCAGACTAACTGCTAACAACTAAAATAAGATGGGTGAAAGAGAGATCTTTATTTAAAGGGAAGAATGACTATTTATACTATAGGCTACTGCACCTATGACAACCCCTCAGCCATCCAAGCTGGAACCTCAAAAAGTTACAGTCATTTGTATTAGCAATTCACTCCCATTCCACTCATCACGGTCACTTAATATTAGATTGACTCATCCTTGGCACAAGTTGCAGGTCAGCTGTATATAGAACACTATTATTAAATATAACTTTGAGCATCCACAGCATAAGTTGCCGGTATTCTGAATTAGGCAGCAAATTCATAGACAATTGATAACAATACTTCAGCTTTTCTCAAGAAAATCCCAAAATCATTTTTATGGCAGTTGGTGCAGGGATAAGATTCTGGCAAAGTCAGATTCAAGCCAGCGAAATCATTGTCAGATAGATAAAATACATCAGCTTACCACTGGAAATTCATACAATCACCCACAATTTCTGAGTTGGCGCCAAACTAAGAATCTTCTGATCCTAAACAAAGAATATTTTTATATCATTTAATAATATTGAACTAGACTATTAGCCAACAATCATACCCAACTAACTAACACATCTAATTCTGATACTATTTAAAGGAATCCAATTGGTTAATTTCTGACATGGTTGCTTGCCTCCCTTAACCAGAGCCTTCTGAATACGCGCCTTCTACCAGGAGGGCAAGAGGCCTTCACCGTCACACTCTTCAAGAAAGGGGATAAGCTAGACCTAGCCAACTGGCGCCCCATTTCTTTAACTAACACGGAAAATTTTTTTTAACTAAAATCATGGCTAACCGTTTAGGGATTGTAACATCTGCCACCATCTCCCCAGAACAATTCATTTTAATACCCAGAAGGTCGATTTGGGACAACGTGAACTCTGTGGCTAACGCATGCCAATCCACAGCCTCTGGGGCACTTGTATTTTTGGACCAACAGAAGGCCTATGATAGAGTAAACTGGGAATACCTCATGGCCTACCTCCATCAATTCCACTTGCCCCCTCGCTTCATCAACTGGGTAATGCAGCTCACGGAATCTGCAACAATGGCAGTGCGTGGCCCTGGCTTCCTAATGGAAGTAGTCCGCCCTCAAAGGGGCTTACGCCAAGGGGACCCCCTTAGCCCAATCTCTTATACAACTTCAGCCTTGACCCACTACTTCGAAACATGAATGTCCACCTCACTGAGGTCCACGTATCAGGCCAAGCCACAGTCAAGATGATGGCGTTTGCAGATGACTGTGTGGTTGGGGTGTCCAATAATAAAGATGCACGCGCGCTTGAAGCTCTCATCCAGGAATATTCCCGGGTAAGTAATGCTGCACTGAATGCTTCCAAAACTGAAATCATCCTCCTCAAGTCAGTATTAAACCCGCTGGGCCCCAGCGACCAGTGCCCATCCTGGCCCATCTGCTTGCACACATGCTCGCCTTCCCTGCTCACCCCACACCGCCCCACTTGTGCTCCCCTTCGTACCACGCCCTACCATAGGGCCTGTCCACCATCTGGGCGTGGGGTGGAGGCAGGCGGGTATGCCTCAGCAGTAATAGAAAGTCATATTCTAGACAACGTGACGAAGAGCATCGTCTCCCTTAGAGCCCACCCTACTTCCCTGACTGGCAGGGTTGTTTTAGCCAATTCTATGCTCCTCTCCAAAGTCTGGTTTGGAGCCCACGCCATCACCTTCTCCTCAGGTTTTCTCAAATCTATGTATGCTTTGCTACAAGGTTGGCTTTGGTCAGGCCGCCCACCTCCAGTGCAGCTTGAGGTCATGTTTGGCCCTCATCGTCATGGTGGCATGGGACTACTCGACTTTAAAGCCCATGCTGCCAAGATCCTGGGCACCTGGATTGCGGCCATCACCGCCCCTACGCTCCCCTCCCAACACTGGTCCTGCGCAGCCCGCTCCAACTTCTCCCATGCCCTGGGCCTTAACAATCCGTCAAACCCTCACTCCTTGATGAGATATCTAGCTTCCCACCCATTGGCCACAGGTCCTCACAGTACTAAAACCCACTACAAACGAATCCTCCTCTCCATGTGGAGCGCTGAGTGGAGAATTTGTATTAGTGGACACACAGCACAGAGTTGCCGCCCCTCTCCTCAGTTCACACAGGAGGTACAGGGGCTACCCATTCAAGATGGCTTGATCCCCACATGGCCCCATGTCCTATCCAGGGTGGACTACCTGGACATGATGGACATCCCTTATTCCTTTGAGACCCAAAAGACTATTTGGAAATACGCACACCACCCTCTGTTGCATCCTCAAATCTGTTCACATGTGTGGCGCTGCCTGAGCCGGGTGTATTGTATGGCTTAGTGATCTAACGCTTTACACTCATCCTGCATCGTGTGTGGCCAATATGGAACGCTGTTCCACCGCCTGTAGAAGTGCACTACCTCTAAAATGATATGGCGCAAAGTTTAACGTCTGTTTGACTAGGATCAAACACATCCCTTCAGTCTGTCAAGAGATATGTTTGCTTATCCATGGTATCCTCCCTTCCACCCTCCCTCCATGCTCTGGTGGTTGCAATCGCCATGTGGACTATCCACACGATTGTCTTGGATGCCATCGCAGGCCCCACCCCCACCCTCCCAGAAGCTGTCCACAGAATCCGATCCCATTTGGTGGACCACTTTTAGGCGTGGATGTTTGGGTACCTCCCACCATGTCACTGACAGCTGGTCTCCTCCTGGTTCCCAGTTTGTTCATCAAATCAGACCCTTTCCTCCACATGTGTTCAATTGTGGCTACGGCCCCTTCACACGTTCCCTCCCCCTCCCCATAGTGGCGTTCCCGCTGGCAACAAGAGATAGCATCGCTTCTCTGGGGTGCCTTCCCTATTACTAAGTTTTGTTTCTTTCAGGTCGACATTCAGAAGTGTCCGTCCCCTGGTCAGCCTTCCTCGCAATAGATTTAAATTTAATTTCTAACTCGGTGTAACGTTGTGTCATAACTCAACTGCACAGGTTACACAAAGACTAATAAGTACAGCTTGAAAACAGTTTTTTTTATTGAATTGTGATAAAATATGCAACTTACAATAATAGTTATCTTATTAATCAAGTAAGAGTTCACTGTAGTATCTAGTACACCCAGAGACTCTTGGGCTTATTTCAATAAATATTCCTAGTTGGCTCTAAACTCTGTTCAGTGGAAAAAGGTCCCACTGCCCTTCATATTCTTTCTCAAATGCTCAAACAATCCTCATTCACATTGGTGCTTTAGTATATACCAAGCAGCATTCTAGAATGAGTCAATTATAAATGATGATATTCAAATTGAGCCAAAGAGGTGAGGACTAAGGATTAAAGTATTTTCCCCTAAAAGAGGCATTCTGCCACACATAACTAAAGTACTGATGAATGGCCCTAATAATTATAAAGTCATATTACTACTGGTTTTATGCTGGCACAGGATGGCATAAACTGATTATGCCAAATATTTAAGAGGCAATAATATACTAGAGACCACAGCATTGATGGCCAACAAATGTGTAAGGGGACAATAGATGTGCCAACGGGGTAATAGGTATCCATCAATAGTAGATTAATACTTTAGGCCACTACATATAAAAACTGAGGCCGCATGGCATAGGACTTAGATTGATCAAATTAATATCTAGGTATTGGATGAAATATGATATTAATCCTTACAAGTAACATATCCTGATGGTTGGTCAAACCAAGTAAAGCAAAAAAGATGTTTAAACTTAAAAAATTGGTGGCTGCTGTGGAGATCTATTAGAAATACAGGGGGTTTATTTGAAAGGCTTAAAAATGGAAATGAGCAGGAACAGAACCTATGAGGGGCTGTTGTCTTTGTTTTTGAGTGAGGGGAGGGAAATTGGAAGGTGGCTTGGAACTAAACAACTAGGGCTCTCTTTCTAACAATTTCCATTGTTTGCATTGTGAAGAGCATCATGGATTAGAGGAGTTAATCGATAAATTTTTATAAAGTGATAAAAGATTTGGCAGCGGATTACAGATCAACAGCAGAGTCCACTTGACAGAAACAAATTTGATCATATTGAACTGGATTGAACAATTAGCATATTTTTACTCATAACGAAATCAAAATCACTTATAATCTTTATTCAAAACTCCCAGAATTAAACTATTAACTCAGATTAGTAGCCCTTGATCCATTACTATATATTAGTGAACTAAACTATTTTTTCTGACATGAGAAGAGTTTTTCAGGTTTTGAGGATGCTATTATCTATTGTAGAGAGATAAGGGATAGCAAGCTGGTGATAGGTTTATACTTTGGGCTCTGCTGATGGCCCCTGATCTGAGCAACATACAGAAAGACCTCTAAGACTTTCCACCATAACAGAAATTGAAAATGGGGGTACAGTAGGGAATCCTTAATGCTAGAGCAGTGACTCACCACCCATCAACAACATGAGATAAATCTCTCAGTTAAACAAAGGTTCTGCTAATGCCCTCTGTTCCCCTATTGCACCTGTGGGGGACTTTTTTGTGGTCTAGACAGAGAACTTAGGTCATTAGACTTACATTATTATCCCCTATTTGAACCGTAAATGATCTCTCTTCCTGGTATGTGGACCAGGGGGATAATTCTTTGTGTCTGGTTGGGTGCTTTATGGTAAGGATAGCGGCTACTTTCTTGGAGAAAGTGGGCCTCAGGGTACAACTATTTAAAAATAATCTAGCTCCCTAAAGTTTGTGAAGACTTTTGTACTCACCCAGCTATTCTTGTATGTAAGGTATCTTTTCCATGAGAAAAGATGCTACCCTGACCTATAGTATTTCCTTGTGGTCAATATTGCATAATCTTATGTCTATTGTTGATTAGCAAATATGATGCGTTCTGCGATGGTGGGTCACTCCCCTTTGAAAGGGGATAGTTGGGACATGTGGTACATGTTATCTTGCTTCCAGCGTACTGGAAGCTTGATATGATATGTCCATTACTCAAGTTTTTTACACTTCCAAAATCCCTAAGCGTTTTTAGACAGCTTCTGTGAGGTAACCTTTTTATTCAGATTGTGGGTATTTAAAATAACCACAAAGACAACTGAGATGTTAAGTCCAGGAAGACAATTCTATTTTATGAATCTCTATAGTCTTTTGATGACTTTTTACAAGTGTTATTGGACAATCCTTTTGTTCTCAAATGTGGATATGTGGTTTTCTACTATGGGAACCTCTGAGGGTAAATATGGAAAGTATCAAATGAGGGGTTATTCCTGGGGTAGCCTCAAATAAAGAAAACCCAGTGGAGGAGTGTATTGAGTTATTGTAGGAAAATTTTGCCAGAGAGAGGTCCGTGTCCCAGGCATCCTAAGGCAGGGGAGTAATACCTTAGATATTGATCTAAGGTTTGATTGATACTCTAGGCTTGTCCATCCAATGTTTAGGAAACATGCTTTAGACTGTCAGGGTTTAATGCTGAGGAGACCTAGTAAAGCATCACAAAACTAGCAATAGACTGAGGGCCACAATCGCTCACAGTTTCCTTATTAAGTTCAGCCATGGAGAACACATGAGTAATAAATAGGGTCTCTGTCTCTGCCGCCATTATGATTGTATGATAAGGGATGAAAAGCACAAACTCGGTGAACCTATCCACAATCAGCATTACAACATCAAATACTTTGGAACGAGAAGTTTCATGATGATATTCACTAATACTGATTTTCAGAGCCCTTCTGCTTGTTGTGTAGTTGAAGAACCCTTCTTTATTTGTTGTTGAGTTTGGAGCAAGCGCAGGCGATGAAGCTTGGTACCCAAACTGGGATGTCCTTGGAAGATACAGGCAATCATATATTATCTTGACAAGTTCAGTGTACTTTCTTGACTCTGGGCGGCCTACCACAGGTGGAACATGGTGATCTTTAATAACTTGCATTCTCAGGACATGTTGGATTTAACCTGTAGCAAAAGAAATTACCTCATCCTTTGATGTATAAAGGGTCCAATTGCATTTTTAATTTTCCAGGTCTTTAATTAAGTCCACTACTCTGGAGAAACATAATTAGGCTGACAATGCCCAGGTGAGCATAAAAGTCTTTGGGACAAGATCATCACAAGTACTGTGACTGAAGCCAGGGTAAGGATCTTAGAGGGAGGCATGACTGTGGTGAGCTTAGAAAGTTCATCTTCCAGACCTGGAGCCATAGCAGGGTTGTGGCTTAACATATCAGGCAGTACGTTCAGTGTCCCTTTATAAACTCATAATTGAAATAAAAACTACAATGATCACAGTAGGTCTGCGCCTGGTGATGGGCTAGCTTCTGGGGCTTTTAATAGCTTACAGAATTATGCTCAGTCTTTACTATGATTTCATGTTGTGCCTTCTTGGATGAGATATCTCTAGTGGGTAAGCAACCAAGCTACTGCTGCCAGCTCTTCATAATAAATCGCTATGCTTGTTCTGTGGGGGTGATTTACTAGAGAAGTGCGCCACAAGATGTTCCGTATTTTTGTGCTCACTTAATAATACTGGTCCCACAGAGAATGCAGATCATCACAAGGCACAAATAAAGGGTTTGGATATTTCATAATGACGCAAAGCTAGCGGATAGGAATTTTTTTATTACCTTGAAACTTGTTGGAATTAATCAGAACATTTAATAGAAACGTTTAATCTATGAGTGAGTAAAGGGGCCCAGCCATCTAAAAAAGGTCTGAGGAGATCTTTTCTAGGAGATTACAGAACTAAGGAAACTACAGAGCTGTTTTGGGTAGGTGGCGGTCAGCCAAGTCTGGATGTCCTCAAACTTGCATGGATGAACTTCATATCCATCTTTTAGAACTAGAAAACCCAAGAAATTTACTTCCTCTCAAAAATAGAATTTATAAGGCTTTGCAAAACCTCAATGCATTGTGTAGGGCCGCCATTATGACCTTTAAATATTTGGCATGCTTTCAATGAATTGAGGAGTGGATAAATATATTGTCAGTATGGACAACAGTCATGTAAACCAAAGTTCACCAATGACATCATCAATAAGGCTTGGAAAGTTTCTAGGGCTTTCTTTAGCCCAAAGGGCATCACCTTAATTTGAAAGATCCCACACCTAATCCAAATGGCTGTGAGCCATTCTTGTTCATCTTTGACAATCACCTGATTTATGGTACTATCTAGCTCAAGCTTTGAAAACACTTGAGACTTTGCAATGGATTGGATGTTGGATTGCTCAAGTGGGAGTGTGTATGGATCAGGAACTGTCACGTTGTTTATATAGCTATAATTGACACAGATGCACAGAGTTCCATTTGCTTTTTAGGTAAAAGCAACCATTAGAGGCAATTTGATAGAATTTCTGGTATTTAACCTCTTTTCCAGCATGTCATCCAACTATATAACAAGAGCTTTGTCTTCTTCCTCTATGTACAGATATAGGGTAGAATAGATTTTCACAAGGTGAACTGTCAGCTGGAATAATAAGTCTTATTTAGAATTAGGAGGAATTCAGATTGCAAGCCTCGTAAGAATTTGTAACATAAGGGGATATGAAGTAAGAAAATCCTAAGGAGATTCATAGTGGATGGCTCATGAAGAGATATTGAAATTAGTAAAACTTCAAGGGTAAAAGTTTTTATCAATGTGAATTACCCATTGCGCATACCACTGGAAAACGACAGGGTGTTAAGATCAAGGTAATTATTGACTTTCTGGTGACGTCACCAGTCAACTTCCAAAATGACAGGGTACAATGTATCATGCACATCTAAAAAGTGATCACAAAAGCAGAACTTATAGATATTCACTGCACCAGATTTTGGACCATATGGCAAGTCATTGGTTCTGAGGAGTCGCCTAGTATAGGAGAGGCTCTTTCCATGTCTAAGTACAATTATTGGGCAAATCTAAGATCCATAAAGTTTTCTGCCACTCCTGTGTCCAAGAGAACTAGCCTTGTAACCTCACATCGCCTGTTCTAAATGTAATGTGGAACAAAAAATATATTTAAACTTCTTTGTTGGTCGCAGAAAGCAAAAGAGTGGCAGAATGTGTTGCAGGAACCATACTTGAAGGTGACCCTAGTAGCTTGTAATGGTATACTGTATATCATCCAAGAGACTGTCAAAACAATACAATTTAGTCAGAGGCTATGGAAGAGTCAGAGGGATTCAGAGTTATAACCTCTGCCGTTCTGTTAAAAGAAGAACTGGACCAGCCATCATGTCCTTATTCTTCAGGAGATCCAGGAGGCAAAGAGATGCTAAAGCAACCTCAGTTGGGAGTTTTCTAGAGCCAATTTCCCAAAAGAAGTAGTGGGACGAATTTTTATCAAAGCTGATCTCCTTTATGGGAAGGTAAAAGCTAGTCAAGATGAGGTAGCAGCCACCAAGAAGGTGTTTTTCTGGAGTAAGCGCAAGTTATTAATTATCAAATAAGTGGTTTCTTTGCCTACTCCAAGGGATAGGGCATAAAAAACTGATATTATTGTTTGGTTCATTATGTCAGGGATTTGGCTGATTAAAATAATACTGATCATACATTTAACTCTCAGAATACCCCAATTTCTGAACAGTGCATTGGTAAACAAGACAAAAGCCCAAAGATAGTTTAATTTATCTAATGAAAATTAGGCAAGTTTACCAATTTAAAGGAATTGTTCTCACTCCAAACGTGACTTGATTAACCCAGCATTACTCTGCTAGCTCAGGTATCCCACTTAGCAAAGGTATGGGTTCCAATACAATCTCATTGCCTTTAACATCTCTGAAGTAATACACATACTACTTAGTGACCCAAGGCGTAGGAAGGGTTTCTTAATTAATAACGCTATTAAAATAAACTTAATTATTCGAGAATTCAAGCTACTATAAAATATATATTTAAGCAAATAGTTCTTTTTATTACTGGTAATGCGACTGTGGATGTATTCTTTAGAGCTGCAAAGTGGGTTTTGGAGATTACTACTTTCAGGTTATAAAGTAAACCTCAGAATTAAATTTTGCATATAATTTAGCTGTGGAAGCCCCTTTTATCTAGCATTGATACCTGGCTGTAAACTAAACACAATTAAAAATGACTCTAAATTGGTATTTGATCCATTTTAAAAAATTGAAAACTGAAATGCAACCATTGTGAAAGAAATAATATATTTTGTATCAGCAATTGGAAAACTATTTTATGCAAAACTGATTGTCAAAATACATGCTGAGTGTACTAATACCTAATTAGTCCTGAATTCCCAGGCTCAGTTAATCTAGAGACTTGATAGTGAGACATTTTATAGGTTGAGTGAATAACAAACTGATTTAATTTCATACCAAATGCCCCATAGCAAACCAAATGGCTGCTATGGGGTCAAATATGGGTCTTGCTGTGGAAATCCACAATGGTGGTGTAAGTCCTGGGGAACGTCCCCTGTGTAATGATCAGGCTCTATTCCCATTTCTGAGTAAGAAGGTACCAATGAGGGTGGCTGTACCCCTTGTTACCCAGGGCAACCTCGCCCACATGGTGTATGAGTGCTGGGTACAGCCCTCCCTTTTTGGATTACTCCCCCGGTGCCCAAGATCACCTTGGAAGAAGTAGTATATTTAATAAGGGAAATTTGTGCTGAGTGTTCCAAAAATGAAGTCTATTGGTCCAAAATCAAGTGGTAACAAGCCTGATGATTGGATTCCACATAGTTGAAAAGGGATGAAGACTGATTCATTGGCCAGAAATGCTGATGGTTTTGATTTGGCCAATGCTGCAATCATTGGTATTAATTATCTCCCAAAATCATTGGGGATGATCCCTGATGTGCAGGTAGTAGCATCAGGCACCATCAACAAGGGTTTTAAGCTCCCTTCCAGAAAATTGGGCATTGTGGCTGATGCAACGCTTTTGACCAAACGAATGGCCCAGCAACTGGGCATGGGCGGGTTGGGCATCCTGAACTGTTCCTAACCAATTGGGACAGCCCCTACATGGGGTGGCCCTGGGAGATTCCTGCTGCTTGTCAGGCCAAATGCTGTCATGCCAACCATTGGAAAATCATTTGGGACTCAGTTTGGGCATTTGAGGTTGAACTGACAGCAACTAGGCCTGCCACCACATTCTTTGATGTCAGTTCCCAGTGAACTTATCTGCCCCATTCCCAAATAATTTGCTGTTTAAAAAATTGAGGGTCTCGATCTCAGTTTATCACCACATCAATCAACCACTATTTATTCAGTTGAATCACACTGAGAAAAATTGTTGTTCATTTTTCTTCACTTTCCTTCACAATAAAAATTTGCAAAAAAACTATCAATTTTGGTCTTATTGATATCCTTCTGGATGCATTCTGAGGGCTTTTCTCTGGTGGCCCATTGGTCCTTATACCAGATGGGCTCTACCATTATTGATGGTCACTATGGCCCCTACCATCATAAACTGGATTCAGTGAGCTAGATACTTCTGGAAATTCAACCCTGTCATGCAAACTTTCGCAAACAATATACTGGGAACCTGTGGCCTTACATCCACTATCTCCAAGCAAGAATCTGCCCCCTTGTTTCCCCAGTTGAATTAACCCCGCCTATCAGTGGACTTGTAGAAACCATAGCAGTGGTACCACCCCCTGCAGCAAGACCTCCAATGTCTGGGGCGGTCTCCATTTGGTTCATTCTCAGGTTGTTATTCACTATTACCTTGCACCAACGATTTATCATTTCCCAATGCCCAGCTCCATACAACAGTGTACATGCGGCAATGCCTCTGGCATTCTGGCTTGCTTTTTGGGTGCTTATGCATCCCAACTGGCAGGTCAGTCTAAACTTCTTCTGCCATTTTCATGACAGGTGGGAGAAGCATGGAGGGTGAATACTACTTCTGGGTTTTCAGTTACTGGCCTTTGGTAACTGAAGCAGCATATTCAAATTTGCCTCTCAAGTGTTTATAATCTCTAAACTCACTCAATGATTATGACCTATGATATGAGTTAATGAATCCAAAAATTGTAACAAGTTGTTTTAATTCCAATACTGAGGAAGCACAGTAATCATTCTGAGGTAGAAGAGCTGGTCCATGCTGCCGCGTAAAATCAGAAAAGATTTCAATATCTAACATGCCAAAGAATGAAATGGCTTCTATTGAAGTACTCCAATACCTAAGATAGCATCTATAGTCTGCATGGTATTGCTGTTCTAATTATTTGTGAGTAAATTTTCTTGGGGTTAGGTGAGGGAAACCTAATCTATGAACTCCTTCCCCATTTTGAACACTAAGAAGATATTGGTAGTAATATCATCCACAAATCTAACATGGAGTAGTGGTTGGTTGGTTTAGCTAGTGGCGGCTGCATTGACCATCTTGGATGGAGGTTGAACTAAAGACAGGGGGTGACCTGGGATTGCACCTGATAATGCGGGTGCAGTAACCATAAGATAAATTCTGACTCCTTTAGTATCTTCTTCAACGTTACAATACGTTGAAGTATTTCTACAAATAGGTCTTGGGTATAAAGGGGAGTAAAATGTAAGTCTATATGTTCAAATTGGGGGTGAGGATCAGCGTGCGTAATTTTGGGAGAAATATTGGTGTGATAACTCTTTGAGGTGGGTTCCTACATTCTCTTTGATGAGGGACGCTAAACTTAGAACACAAATGAAAGGCCACTGTCATCATCAAGATTAACAAGTGGGGCCTTCCATAGGTTTCAGAGGTTCATTAAGTGGCAGAATCTTTTAAATCGCAATATAATTCAGAAATTTTTCTGGTTTGGAAATTGTCAATTTATTAAGAAAGTTACATAATAACAACACTCTACCATAGGCAGAGTGTCATGCTTTTATACTGTTATGGGGAGGTGGGATGGCGCATGTTGGGATGGAGGGGGTGTTAGACTACTCGTCCTTTATTTTAGAGACCAGGAGACCCAAAGTTCCTGGGTGATGGATTATAAGTTTTACTTTTCTTTAAAAAGTCTTTACTAATGATAAAATTTCTTGAGTGGTAAATCCTAAAGATGTTTTTTCATCCCTAAATTAATAGAGATAGGCCAAATTAATAATGGCAAAAAGAGAGTAAACTTTATTTTCTTAGAAACATGATTGTATAGGAAAACAAGGCGTTAGTCTCAGGTAAATCTCTGAGCAATTTCAAGCCAAGATCTATACAAATTACAATCAAGAATTCTGCACCATTCTGGTCACTTCTGTTAAAAACAGGATTTTATTGCCACATAGATTGGGTTTAACCCCTGATATTGGGGGTTTCATTTGAGTAACATTCATTCACACAAGTTGAGGTTGAACCCTAATATCAGAAGGCCTTGAATTTAGTTGGGGATTATCTTCAACAATAATTTTAACTAAATCTTCATATCGTTTTGATTACCTTCATCAGATACACATGAACCCTTAATTCTGATAGGAATCCCAAAAAGGTGTCTGATAAAATATCTGAAAATTGGGTGGACAAATATTTCTAAGGTTACCCAGAACTTGCACAGAGTCATTGCTTAGTACTATGTTCTCCGGAGTTCTTGGGATTGAAATGGCGGAAGGATTCTTCTGATCTTTGACTTGTAAATCTTTACCAATTGTCTAAATCACCAACCTTTTAACTCTGATCTCCATGGAGTTTGTCCCTTTTTATAAAAATCTGCAATTGTAGCAATTGTAGTCATTTAACATAAGCGCTTAAGGATTTCTCCTCAATCAAGAAAAATGATTTTACCCCTTTAAGGGATTTAATTTTAATCTGCTGATTTCCTTACAGTTTCATAACATAAATTTTTAAATTTGGCAAATATTTCTCAGAAGATTCAGTATAATGAGGGGATCAGGATACCAAATCAGTCTGGGGAAGGGGTAAACTCAGTTTATGAGGGCGGTAGCAACCCATTGCTTGTCAAGAATGTGCCCCAAGTCCGCTATAATATACAACTGTAGTACTCAAGGGTTTTTTCCTTTCCTTTATTAGAGAAATGCAGCGTTTTGACCAACTTAATGCCTGCATTGGGAACCCTTACATCACCCTTTTTGAGAAGGACAGGGTCTACTCCACTCCTGGAAAAAGTACCAACGCATAGTTTTTGTGCAGTGAAGGAATTTTATTAACTGCAATGCCCATAGGCTTGAGAGGTGAAAACATGGGTGTATCAGGTTTACAGGTGTGAAGGTCCTTAATCAATTCATGCAGTTGATTAAGACTTGAGCATGGATCCAGCTGTTCATGTACGCTGGATATTCTTTCTTGGCACCAAGTATTTAAATCCACGCTAGACTCTGCTGGTTTTCTAACCTCTTCCACATTAAATTCCAGAGACCCCTCTATCAGTTTCATTTGACCTCCACAAGTCATTCACCTTTGAAGGGGATAGCATGGAAGCATGTAAAGCTGTGTGAATTTACCAATGGGGGGAAGCTCCACGTGAAAAGACCCATTTGCCAGATCCTTAATGATGAGTAACATGTAACGGATGGGGCTCCCAAGGCCCAGCCCGCCACCAGCCCTAAACCATCACCCCCATATGTGGCTGTACCAACTCCAAATGGTCCTGTCCAAATGGATGGCCTTTCCAGGCATACTGGGATGAGGTGCGGTGCACTGGCCTCTGTTGCCTCAGGGTTACCCAGCTGAGGTGCGGTCAACTGGCCTCTGTCGCCTTGGGCCACTCTGGCTTTTTCCCCTCTCACCAGGGTAAGGCCACTCTCAAGAGGATCCCGGCGCGTCCACCCCATTCCTCTCCTCCTCACCACACTGCCATCCACACCCCAATCCTTGCTTTAAATAAATAAATTTAAATACTATAAATCCAGCGAATTGCAGCCTTTATTGGAAGTAGACTTGGAGTCAGAATAGAATTCCAAAGTGAGGTCCAGTGGTGCTGACCTCACATTAGAATACTTTCTAAAAAGGCTAAATGAATTGTTGGTAAAAGGGGTGCAAAAGCCTCCAGAATTGATGGCATACAGGCAACTTGATGGAGAATTGGAGGGGAACCTCAGAACGAACAACCAATCAAATAAATAATTTATTTAATTTTATTCCATTATTGACCCAAATTCGAAAATCCTACTCAGAATAACAGAATTGCAACTATTAATGCACACAAATCTCATAATTCTCAACCTTATGAGATTCATGTATGATCATCGATAATT
>JAKSZP010010958.1:0-75826 GCA_022478985.1 Massospora cicadina | reverse complement strand
CAGGCCATGCTGAATCGTTCATCAAACCTACCCGAGCTAAAACTAATCCAGGATCATACTCACCTATTTATGAGTCACGTGGGGCGGCATTTCCACCCATTCAGTCAGGTGAGCGACGCTATCCATTAAAAACACCCTCGAGGAGGCCAATCCAGAAGATCAGTAAAGATCCTGATTGGATGAGGCCCTGACAATCCTGAAGGCACTGAGTCCCAACACACCTTATAAATATTGAAGGCTTTTAGTTTAATAAAATATTCAGTATTCTAACCCATTTTTACGTTTCCTCCTCAGCGCTCTTTCCAGTTTTTCCATCTTTGAGCCACCACAAACCCTGGCGCCAGTCCAAAGAACTGTAGCGCTGACGCTGGGTAACAGCGCACCCTCTAAAGATTCCTCCCCTGGTACCTGCGCTTGCCTCTGCTGAACTTGTCCGTCAAATTGAGGAAATCTGTGACAAAATTTTTGGTAATTATCTTCCTTACAAGCGGGAGGGGCTTTATAAAATTAACAGCATTGAATCCTCAGAATCAAAGAAAAAATGTCTGAAATCAATATAAATAAAGACTGACTATCAGAAAACTAATAAAAAAGGGACAGGTATCAAAGTCACGGCCAGAATCATTGATGGCATTGAGTCATTGAGCAGTACAATCGCCAGCGCCAAACATCCCTCAAAATTGTCAGGGATGATCCCCAATGAGCAGGAATCACCTTTGGGGACTATCGTGGATAACTAAAAACCCCTATTTAAAGAATTGGGATTTGTGCCTGATGTAACTTGATTGGCCAAAAGAACGCCCCAGCAACTGGGCACGGGCGGGTTGGTCATCCTAGACCCATTTTCAACCAATTGGGACCGCCTCTATGTGGGTTGGCCCTGGGGAATTCCCGTTGCCTGTCATGCCAGATGCTGTCACACCAAAAATGAAAATACAGTTGAGCCTCAGTCCAGGCATTTGTAGACAAACTGATAGTGACTCAGACTGCTGCCAAATCCTTTGATGTTGGTTCTATTTGAGATTGTTTTCCCCCTCCCCCAAAAATTCGCCGTTTTAGGTTGAATTTAAGGGCCCCAATCCCTGCTCTGACCTACTACTAAATCGAAAACTATTTAATCAGTTGCATTGCATTGAGAAAATTGTTGGTTGATTCACTTTATTTTCTTTTTCAATAAAATTCCTGCTAGTAACCAAAATTCTTTTATTTACTTCAATTCTTCTTGCCAAAGTCCCAATGGCACTAACTTGATGGCCCGTCAGACCCTATACTGGATGGGCTATACCAGTTTCGATAATTACAATCACTCCCACCATAGTCAGCTGGATCCAACGTGCAATAAACTTCCTGGGAAATTACCCCGTCATTGAAGCTATCCAATATTAGTATATTGGTATCTTGTGGCCTCATATATCTCACTTTCAAGCAAGGATCAGTCCCCTTGTCTCTACTTTGGTGATGAACCCTTTCCCCAGTAGTCCCAGAGTAGTAAACCCAGTAATACAATCCCCTGCAGCAAGCCCCATAGGTTCTGGGGGTTTTTTTCATTAGGTTCATTACCAGTTTTCTTTTCACACTTGTCCTACATCAACGAGCCATTGTTACCCTATTTCCAGCTCCATACAACATCATTCAAGCAGCAATGCCACTGGCATTCTGGCTTGATTTTTGGGTGCTCATGCATCCTGACTGGCAGGCTGGTCTAAACTTCTTCTGCCGTTTTTTGACAGTTTGATAGTTATTAATGTTGTTCACTGATGCCAGCAACGTGGCAATTAGGACTATCATAGTGTAACATGATAAAAACTAAGTCAACCATCCAGTGGCATGATACAGCAAAACCTTAGTAAGGCTGAAAAGAACTACAGTGTTACCAAATTGTGAGTGCCTCATTGTTTTATTGGCAATTAAACACTTCCAGAAATACCTATATGGTACCCACTTTACCATTATCAAAACCATGCTTTGCTCCAGTTATTATAACAAATGAAGTAACCTGGTGGGCGACTAGCAAAAAGGGCGTTAAGATTGTAGATTTTGACTTTTCTATTGTTATTTTCATGAAGAAAATTCATTAAAATACATACAGGAATTTAAGAATGCCAGTGCTAGAGTCTTAATCCTTTAAGAGGACTGTCTGTATGATTTAATTGCCAACTTAAAGGTAAAAACTAGAAACACCAAGATTAAAGCTGAGTCACAAAAAACTGACAAAAGATACTCAATTGGGGAAGTAATGCTATAGAGAAAATATAAGGAAGTGGCCCCTACATATGACTTTCTTACCATATTGATGTCATCCTTGAAGGACATTTACCTGTGGAACACAGAGCAGTGAAGAAGACTCACAAATGGTTGAGAAAAGGATATTATTGGGATTAGATAGTTGAGACCATCCAAGAAGTTTAGAGAGTCCTTTTAACATGTTAAACACAATATTAGCCAACACTTGGTAGCAACATGAATTGGTGGCTGCATTGAGTCCTTTTAGTGTTAACAGTATTGATGTGGTAGGACCATTGTACACCAGTCTACATGAGCATAAATATTATTTACCCATAACTACTTGATCAAATGGGTCAAGACAATTTCTATTCCAGCTGCTACTGTGAAGTGTATGGCCTTATTTCTCAATCAATACAAATTCACTCAATATGGATGCCCACAAATTTTACTTTTAGTTAAAATACAGCTTCACTTTTTGGTATAACTAAAGTTTTACTTCCCGTACAACCCATCTGCCAATAGGTCAGTAAAACGTGCTAATATGACTATAGTTTTTATTTTACAGAATATGCATACCTCCAATCGTATGTTCTGGAACCACAATCAGCCCAACGCCCTATTAACATACTGAATTAGCTACCATCACATAAATAAAATGTCCCTTTTAAATCCCTATATGGATTTACTCCTTGACTACCAAGTAGCGTGAATTCCCTTTTAGAATCCTTGGTAACTAAATACTCTAAATTGGTGATGAGCGTCTTAACAGATAAATAAAGACTTCAACCCCTTGTTACTCAGGAAATGATCACAACTACCAAAGAGACATGCTGCTCCAATGATAGCCAATATTTATTGCTGACTTTCCAGCTAAGAGATCTGGTCCTATTCTAAAAAATTAACCCAGGGGCCAACAAAACAAACTTGACGTCCTTTGGTCTGGTCCCTACAATGTCATACATTTCGGCTTATCAGTTAAATTGACTGTAAGATGAGGTTCAAAATGGGACTCAAAGCTGTAAAACTAGAGTAGAGACTGATGAAGACAAAAAGATGGTGTAAATAGACAACCTTATTGATTAAGAAGGATTTGATATCTATAGGGAGAGTGGGGACATGATACAAGAAGACCTCCATGGCTCTAAACAGTCAGGATCTTCCAAGTCCTTCCATATCAATTGCCTAGTTGACGCCTTAATTATTTTTTTCAATGATATAATAATGATTGCATTTATGGGAGTTGCGCCTTTTGTGATTTAGGAAGTAAAGGTGAAAAACAAGAAGACATCTCCATTGATTTCCGTGTGCATGATTCTTCCTGATCAAATTTCCCATTGGTGCCTTCAGTGATAGGTTTCAATTGATAGGGCCTTTACTCAACTTACAGGGCTCAATTCAGGAGCAGGGATCTCAACTCACTTATTATCTCAAATACTGACAACGTTCCCTAAAGATCTTATCAGAGGGGAACATAAGGCTTTAGGAATCAGAATTACTTTTGGTGAACACTGTTACTTGGGAAACCATAATGAGTATTTAGAATAAACCTTGTGTATGACCCTGTAAATTTTGGCCAAAGAACGTCGATCTTGATCTGTTGACCCCAGGTCAAAGCTGATAGAAAAGGACTAGATACCTAACTTTAATGTTGGTAAAGAGGATCAGCTCATATTGGAGCATGATTTTTCTTTGCTGTATTGATAGTAATTCCCTAAGTAGCAAAGGTTTATATCTAGATAAATTCATTGGTTAAGGCTCTCGTTGTTAAATAAAGTTTTTAGGTACCAAGGAATCCAGAAGGGATTGCAAACTACTTGGAAGTCAAGGGGTATGCTCATATAGAGCTTCTAAAGGGATATCTTGACATTTGATGGTAACTTATCCAATAAGTTAGCAAGCTGCTGGGAAATGTTGATTCCAGCTTATAGGGCCAGAGTAAGGACATTTTCTCAAAATATAAAAACAAGTGTCCATTAACGCGTTCTACTTCCCCATTAGTTGATGTATTATAGGGGTCGGTAGAACTTTATTACTCCCAATAAGTGAAGTTAGTTCTTGGGCTACCTGTGATGTGGAGTTTAGCCCATTGTATGAAAGTAGAGTTTATGGAAACCCATGCTGAGTGAGAATGGATCAAATATGGAATAGGGCCATAGCCTTTGCGGTGTCAGATGCAACAGAAATTGCTTTGACCATTTGGTCAAATGGTCTACAGTTATTAGAATATATTTGTGCACATATAAATTGGTGGGCAAGGGGCCCACTACATCAATGCTGACAACATTATAAGGAATTAAAGGATCCAAACCAAATATTTATACCAAGAGCTATCCCAATCCTGGGTAAAGCGTAAAACAAGCCTCTAAAACTTCTTGGATGGGTCTGACCATCAGACTCAGTAGTAGCGCTTCATTAACCATTTGTAAGTCTTCTTCACCTCTCTGTGCCCACAGTTGAATGTCCTTCAATGATGACATCAGTTCAGGAAGAAGAACATATGTGAGGGAGCCATTTTTTTTCAACTTTCATAAACAGCATTATTTCTTCAATTTGAGTATCTTGTGTCATCTTTTATAGCTCAATTTCTATCTCAGGAGTATCTAATCTACATAGTTCTTGCCATCTAATTAGATTATATAGTTGGTAATCTTCATGGGTTAAGGCAGCCAGTATCAGCATTAACAAAAGGCCATTAACATATTGATGGATTGCTCATGTGCTATGGACAATGGCAAAATTGTAATCTTGTAGTCTCAAAGTCCACCTCTCTAATTGGTCATCTGGGTCCTTCATTTTCTGTAACCATTAGAGTGAGTCATGATCTTTAATAATGGTAAAATTGGTGCCGTATAGGTAGGGCCAGAAGTGCTTGATTACTAATAAAACAGCCAGGCACTCACACTTGGTAACACTATAATTTCCTTAAGTCTTTCTCTCAGGATATTGCTGAATTAAGCCACTGGATGGTCGATTTGTTATTCATTGTTGTTGGGATTTCAGTATGCCCATACCATTCAGATCATTCAGATTATATGAATATCTACTTTATCCTCTGGGGGCGATTCACCATAGCATATGTGATTTATCATAGAATATGATAACAATTGTAGGCTATAATTAATAATATGATATTACCTGATCCGTTAGGATACAATTCCGCCATATTGCTAATGTTTTGTTGAGGTGGATCCCCAAAAATGTATTTACATAAGTTCAATTATCAATTTAAAAATTAGTAGAATTACTTATATTTTGTATAAGTTGATCAGAGTAAGTTGCTTATTATTTAAGTGTTTATTATTTATAGCTAGGCGTTGACAACGCTTTTTATAGCAACATGTAAGTTGAATTTTTAAGTAATGCGACCTTATGTTAATTTAGTAAAAAGTCCCGTTACCTAGCAGGTTACTAGCCTGATAAGGGTAATCCGCTGTGGTTGAGCGAGGGCATTAGGATACATTTTTTAATTTAACACAGAAAGGGGTCATGTTCTATTCAGAAGCGAAACCCAACTAGATGGATGATGAAGATCATCGTTATGAATGACTCCAGAGTGTAAATCCATCAGCAATGGCTACTGTTTCATATTTGGGGGCTAACAGAAGAGTTGAAGCCAGATTCACCTATATATCCATTGTCTTTCATTAATTAAAGGATATTTAATACTTGAGTTAATATAGAATGATATACATTTTTGGTATTTTACTCTTAGAATCAGAGTTGAAGAATATTGATCTTTTGTCTATATATTTATATCAACATCTATATGATCTCCCACGTTAATAGAGGAAAGGAACTACTGAACCTACTGATACCAGGTTAAATTCCATTATTGAGTCCCATTTCTGAAGAAGTTGAAGTTCCCTTAGCCTAGAAGTACCTTCAAGGATAGACGGGAGAGCATTAGAACCAGTCTAGTGTTAGGGACTCTCAGTGTAACAGTTCTCTTGACTGTTGCCAAAGTCTGAAAATAGGTTCAAAGCTGAAAATTAGCAAAGAGATCAAAAAAATGAAAAGATGGAAAGAATATAGACTACTTTATGTGTTAGAAAGCATCGATATTATTAGGGGGTGTGGGGACATGGTGCCTTAGGGACCTTTATGGCCCCATGAGATTAGGATCTTTTACTGCCTTATAGTTTGACCACCAGGATAGTGCCCTAATTGTACTGAATCGTCCTTGTGACCGCAGTGGTGGGGGCAGCGCCTCTCATGTTTTGGGAAGTGGGGATAGTATTCTTGAGAGGGTTTCTATTAGTTCTTATATGCTTGATGCTTCCTAATCAAATTGAGTTTCAGTGCCTTCAATATAGGTTTCTGTTTGCAATGGTTTGTGAGTTTATTTGTCAAGGCTTGACTTGGGAGCGGGGTATCAGCTTTCTCGTCATCTCAAATCCTGACAAAGCCCCCTCAAGATCCTGTCAGAGGGTGGTGTAGGGCTGGAGGAACCATCCATGCACCCTATTCACCACTGTCCCCTGATTGTTGTTGGCAAGGGAGTACTTGGAGTTTACCTTATGAATGACCTTATAAGGTCCAGGCCAAAGAATGTCAAGCTTATTCTGCCGACTCTTGGTCAATGGTGATAGAAGAGAATGAGGTCACCTAGTTGAAAATCTGGTAAGGAGGGTCATCCGAGATTTGATCAGGATGTCTCTCTTCCAGTATGGTGATAATGCCTTAAGTGGCTAGGGCTTGAAGCTGGACAATTTCGTTGGCTAAGGCCTTCATATTTAAATTAAGTTCTCAGGGGCGGAGGATTTGTTCAAAGGATGTACGCTTCTTGGAAGCTGGGAGCACGTCCATACAGAGCTTTAAAGGGGACATTTTAATGACTTTGTGGTAGCTTATTTGGTAGGCAAGCAACGCGCTGGGTAGATAATGATTCCAGAGGGCAGGGTTGGAGGCGGCTATCTTCCATAAAATAGAGACAAGGATACTGTTAGCGCACCTCCACCCGCCCATTGGTTGATGGGTTGTAAGGGCGCCAAAAATTTGATTACCGCCAAAAGAGAAGTAAGTTTTTGGACTACCTGCAAGGCAAAATTTACCCATTGTCTGAATGTAATATTTGTGGGATTCTATGCTTGGAGAAAACGGATCAAATGAGGAAGAAAGCTGAGTATTTTTCAGTAGAATCAGGGACTGAAATCGCTTTGACCCATTTGGTTTGGTTCATGGCTAGGATGATGTATTTATGGCTATGTAATCCAGTGGTGAAAGGCCTATCACATTGATGCTAATGACGCTGAAGGGTCCCTTCAGGGCGATGACTAAGTGTTGAAACTGAGGATTGACTCAGTCCTTGGATTGGAAGTCATACATTCCTCTAAGACCTCTTGGATGGTCTCCACCATTTGGTCCCAGTAACATCGCAACTTCAACCATTTGTGAGCCTTCTTAGCTGCCCCTTTCTCACAGTAGTATGGCCTTCTAGGATAGCGTTAGTTCTGGAATAAGGGAGGATGTAAGGGAGCCATTTTTTATTAGCCCTCTTATAAAGCATCCCGTCCTTGATTTAAATGTCTTGGGTCATCCTATGGATCTCATTTTGGACCTCCAAAGTTTCTAAAACCCATTGTTCAGGCCAACCAATCAGAATGTACAGTTGGTCCTCTTTAAGGGTTAAAGCTTTTCTAGCTAGAATCCTGAAGAGTCCATCAGCGTTTTGGTGGATCACACACAATGAAAAATGATGAATTCACAGCTCTACATTCATAACGCCTATTGACTAAATGGCTTACAAGGTCCTTCATCTGCTGGAACCACCAGAGCGAGGAATGGTTATTGAGAATGGTAGAGTGTGTACCATAGAGGTAGGGCCAAAAATGGTTAAAGGCTAGCAAGACAGCCAGGAACTCCCTCTTGATAACGCTGTAGTTCTGTTCAGCCTTACTCAGTGTTTTTCTAAAATAAGCCACTGGATGGTCGACCTGTTTTTGCCATTCTGGGCTAGGATAGCCCCAACGGTGACATCACTTGCATCTGTAAACAACAAGAAGGGCCAGTCAAAACGCGGATGGACTATAATGGGCTTAGTACATATAGAAGTTCTCACGGCATTAATTGCCTGTTCTTTTTCAGGCCGCCATTTAAACGGCACGGTTTTCTGAAGGAGGTAAATAGTGATTCGTCTAGGTCAGCAAACCAAGGGATAAACTGACAATAATAATTTACCAAGCAAAGGAACAAGTGAATATCCCTTAAGCTCTGGAGGTGCAACATATTTTCTAAGGCGTCAACTTTGTTGTGTATAGGCTGGATGCTATCCTTTTAAAACTTTGTGTCCAAAAAACTCTATTTCTGGCTGGAAGAAAGAGCACTTCGAAGGTTTAAGCCTGATAGAAGCCTTTTTAGAGCTAATTAAAAAATTCTCTGAGATCCTCAACTTGTCCATCAAAGTTTTTGAGAAAACAGTAATACCATCTAGGTAGACGAGGACACATGACAGCTTCAAGTCTCCAAGGATCCTGTCCATGGCATGTTAGAAAGAGTCCAGTGCGTTACAGAGGCCCTAAGACATCCTTGTGGACTCAGATAGTCCCTTGTTGGCTATGAGTGCATACTTGGCTTGATCTTCAGGGAGAGCTCCACTTTCCAATATCCACTGGCAAGGGCAATTGTAGAAAAATATTGCGATATGGCAAGCTTTTGGAGGAACTCATCAACTTGGGGTGGAGGAAAAATGTCCTTCTTGGTGATGGAGTTGAGCCATCAATAGTCCATCACACCCGGTGGCCGCCACCTTCTTCAGAACCAGTAGGTGAGGAGAGGCCCAAGGGCTGCGTGAAGGCACTAAGAGTCCGGTGTCAAGGAGTTGTTTGAGCTCCACTGCCACCTGGGATTCTTCAACCTTGTTCTTGCATCAAGGTCAGGATTAGAAGATAGGAGCGTCCCCAGCCTCCATTTGATGTATTACTCCATTAAATCCCCTGAAAATGTAGATTTAGGCCAAAAATACGTCTTAGTATTCCTCCAACAACTCTTAAACTTTGCGCTGTTGGTCATCAAATAGGTTCTTTCAGATACTGCTGTTGACAAGGGCCACTGACGAGGCATTTCAAACTCAAAGTCCCTTAGGCTCCCAAAGCTATAGATATTATTGACAGGCTCCACTGGTAGGAGGCGGACATAGGCGGCGGGGCTGTTTGGCCTACTATTTTTGGGTTTGTTGTTAAGGTTAGTCAACAACAATGATATAAATCCGCAAAAGCTGGATTTAGATTCCTGAGCAAGATTAGCACCTCCTTGGTGGTATGGTTATCTTGGCCTCAAATTTGCAGTAGGTATACGGAGGGGATGTTAACATGGACCAGTTGTTGACAATGACTTGTGACTTCAGAGGTATTATATTCGCCTTAGGTAAGTAGACCAGCGCGCCTTCTTGTCCATCAACAGCAGGGGGGCAATCGGACTTGAGAGACCTTTATGTGATATTTGAACCAATCGATTTGGCCCTCACTCTCCAGTAGGCAGGATCAGGCCTTGACAACCATCTTAGAATTGTGAGAGGTTTCAGAAATTTAGAGAAACTTATGCGCTAGTTGGGATAGAAAGCCGTCATCATATTAGACTTCTGTAGATAATCTCAAAGAAACTGAGTTCTGAGGGCAGGTCATAGCTAGGGTTATCTAGCGCAATGGTAGGGGTATTAACAGCGTGCTTTCCAAATTTTATAGGTATGGAAGAATAGAACTCTATAGATCAAGTACATTGCGGGCCAGCTGTTCCATACTCTATATAGTGGGGCAAGTCTGGAGAGATCTTGATGCGCTTCATCAACTTGGATAATATAACGTTCATGGGAGAGCCACTGTCAACTATGGCGAGGACCAAGATATTATGATCTGAGCTGCAACATGGCTAACCAGGCTTCCAAAATGGGGAAGTAGCGTGAGAAACATGTGAGAGTCATCAGAAGAATAGTGAGTAGTATCAATTTCTTTGTTATTGACGGGTACCAAAATTCTCCTTCAGGTATGATAGCTCCAGGATCGTTCAAGATTATAGAGGATTCTTGAGTGTAATAGATATTAGTATGTAGAGCATCGTTCTACATGATGATGGCCCTTTTCCCGCCTCCTTGGCAAGTCGTTTCCAGCAGGTTTTAAAGTTATGTCTAAAACTGTTGCAGTAGGTGAATTGAGGTCGAGGATCCTTCTGGTTTTCAACTACATGGACTTGAGTACAGTTGGAGCGACCCAAAGAGTTTTCCTTGGAGCGTAGGGTTAATACAGAGATCTTGTTAAGAGACTTAATTGATTTCTTAGTACAGGTAAAACCATTCTTCTGTCCAATCATATGCATTTGAACCTCAGGATAGGTTCCCAACGTGGAGATGACAGCGGTGATAGCATCATAAAAGTTATTAAAATTGGTAGTAACCAACGGCTGAACTTGGGCATAGAATTGGCTGGCAAACTCTAAGGGGCTTTCCCATTTGTTTAGGCGGATACCCATGAATGCTTGTTTTTGGTTGGCCAGGGTTTGATTGCTGCTGAATCTTGGATTAATACTTTACGGACCTGTTCCCAGGTGTTGCACTCCTTCAAATGGGGAGTCATGATCTTCCAGGCAGTGCTATTGAGTCAGGAGGGGATATGATTCACTTTAAGCCAGTTGGTGGCCTCCTCCATGGAACTCTCATATGCGTACAGGAAGGAGGCGATGCTTTCCTGGCAGGGTGAATCTTTCTTTAGAACTAGGTTTAAAGTTAGTTACAAGAAGAGTGGAGAGGATGTTAACTTCAGGGATGGGTGCCAGCTCCATGAACTTAAACTCCGCATAGTTGTGGGGGGCCTGCTGGTCTAACTGTCATCATAGGCCCTCAAGATCCTCTTGGATATCAGCCCAGTTTCGGTTGATGGAGGAAATGGAAGCTATATTCAAAATCTGCTCTTTTAGGGATTGAATGTCATGCCTTGAAGACGAATCTGACTATTGAGGGTGGTCAAATGGGGTTTGAACCCTCAACTAGTTTGTTTGATTTGAGAGATGCGTCTATCAGTAATCTTGGTGAAGGCGCTAAAGTTGTTCATTTCGTTCAACAAGGCATCAATGGTGACCCTAAGGTTGAGAGGGACTCTGTCCCCTCAGAGTTTGCATCCCTGAGCTACATTCCTAATTTGATCACATAAGGTGACTAAGGCTGCTAACACATCCTTTTTACCAGGGGTTGTTAGGGTCTCTGGGAGTGGGTGCCACAGGGCCTGAGGGTTCTTGAGGTCCTTGGGGATCTTCTGGTCCTTTGGGTCCCTCACGTCCTTCAGGTCCTTTGGGCCCCCTAGGTCCTTCAGGTCATTCACTCCCAGAGGTGTATTTATGAGAGGAAAGATCTGATAGTGTTTTTCAGGGTCTGTACAGATTCTCAACTTGGTGGGGGTGCTGATTCCATGTAGCCTCGAGGAGTTGGATGTTTTAGATGCAGCATGTCCTCAAGATATCTGGAGTTCCTGCTATCCAACACCGCAATTTGGCCTTGGGCATCAAAATATTAACCGTCAGTTATTGACAATGACCTTGTGGTAGTCATGGACAAGGGGGATGCCACATTGTAGAAGTTGACGACATTACGAGTGTAAGGCCTGAAGAGCCCCAGTTGTTGGGAAATCATGATTATGCAACCCAACTAACTGGGGAAGGTGTTGAATAGCTGGGTGAACAAAGTTTTGAAGGTAGCATTCGGGTCCCAGAGTAAGTTCTCTCGCTGGCAGCTGGGCCAAGGTATAGAGGTCCCGCATGATAGAGGGCACAGAAGAGGCATGGGAGTGGCTGGAGCAGGAACCCACGGAGTAGATGCCATTTATTAACTGTTGGATAATATTGCTTAGGCTCTCATACTAAAGTTGATACTGACTTCCGTCAACTAAGGGCAGGGAGATTTTGAATGTGGCCCAGAATTCTAGACTCTCAGGCTGCATGAGTGGCACCTCATACTTCAAGGTACTAATCCATTGAACAACGCTTCTTGACTGATCAGCAGATTGATCTTAGTGAATGTTAGTATCCTCCATTATTTGTGATCGGCGTTTTCACTTAGAACAGCTTGAAGCCCTCTGTAGTGAGTACAATTTCATTTAGTGTAACAGTTCTCTTGATTGTCGCCAAAGTCTAAAAATGGGCTTGAAGCTAAAAATTAGTGGAGAGATCAAAAAACCAAAAGATGGAGGGAATATAGTCTACTTTATTGTATTAGAAAGCATTGTTATTTATAGGGCGTATGGGGACATGGTGTCTTAGGGACCTTTATGGCCCTGCAAGATAAGGATCTTTTACTGCGTTCCAGATCAAACACCTGAATGGTGCCCTCAATATACTGCATTGTCCTTGTGACTGCAGCAGTAGGGCAGCGCCTCACATGATTCAGGAAGCAGGGATCGTATTCCTAGTTGGATTAAAGGTGTGAAAACTTCTCGCTGGTGCTTTTATTACCTAAATTCCAAAAATATATTCAAGGTATTTCTGCACCACTTATAATAAAAATAACTAAACACTAATAAAAATTAAAAGGTTGGGTTTTATAGGTTTACTAGAAGTGGCGATAGGGTAAAAAAGAGAACCCTCTTAATAAGTTGATACATAGTATTTAAATTAGCAATGCTTAAACTTCATATTGCTTAGTAAAGTCTGAATTAGAAATATTGTGAATGACCTATCAGGTTTCTAAAAACTTGCCTTATTTTTGATGAAACAACCAATGAAAATTTGATTATGGTAAGATTACCCATGAGGTATTTATAATAAATTTTACTAAATCAGTGGGCATGAAAATATTTTTACCTTGCAGGACTCCTTCCAACCCTATAAAAGGTTCCGGTCACTGTGGGGTAGGTTGTACTAAATTAGTGGAGGCTTGGGGAGGAGCCTCTGATGGGCTCTCCTAAATTCTCTGCATAGTCAGCACAATTCAATTACCTGACTTCGTGGTATTAGCCCAAGTATTATTACTAAAGTTATTGCCCCAATACAAAGGATTCCACTAAGAATCAGCCAGGGTCTTTTAGCCGATTACATCCTAATTTTCCTCCTTATTTTGAACCAAAACACTCTTATTTAATAATTTGACTTGTAATTGTCCAACATTACCCCCTTCTAGAGTGTTAGGGGGAGAATAAGGGCGCAGGAAATGGGCAAGTACTATGTTTGTGGTGATACTGGTAGCCAAAGATTTTATAGAATACTCATCATCTCTCTTGTAGGTGACAGTGAAGGGACCCTCCCAAATAGATTCAACCTTGCGCTTCTGGGTGTGGTGCGGTTATGGTAATACAGGACCAGGTCAGACACTTTGAAGGAAGGCAGGGGAGCCCAATACTCATTGGCCGCTTGTCCCTCTTTCATTGCTGTTTTAGCTAAGTTTGTCATAGTCTCATATTGAAGTTGAATGATATGGTGAGCCATTCTTCTCATGGCTTTTTCAGGTTCCTCAACTTTATAGGAGAAAACCTCTTCAGCTTAAAAGGTGGGTATCCATGGTTCCTGCCCATACAGAACATGGAATGGGGACATTTTCAGGATCCAGTGATAACTAATCTGGTATGCCATAAGAGCACTTGGGTAGGAATTGATCCAAAAAAAGTGGATCAGAGGAGGCCATTTCATGCAGGATAGAAACCAAGATTCAATTTGCTCTCTCCACAGTTCCATTGGTAGAGAGATTATATGGGGCCAAGAAGAGTTGTTAGCCCTCATAGACGTAGCCAGGATCTTGACTACTCTGGAGGTGAAGTTCTTACCATTATCACAGAGTAGAACTTGGGGACAGCCATAGTGAGTGAAAATATATTGATGTAGAAACGTTGCGGTGGCCTTGACATTTGGGCAGGGTGAGCCACGGCTTCAACCAACTTAGTAAAGAGGCAATGCCTATCAGGATAAATTTTCTTCCACTGGTAGTCTTTGGTAGGGGACCTACTACGTCTAGAATGATAGCGTGGAAAGGTTGTTGAGGGGATGTTGTTTGATATTGGTATTTAGTCTTGGAACTAGATTTCTCCTTACACGTGAAGCAGGCATCTAAGACTTCAACAATAGTTTCCATGATTCCTTCCCAATAGTACCGCTTTCTAATCTACTCATAGGTTTTCTTCACTCCCCCATATACTTGGGTAGAGTAAACCTCTAGGATAACAGGTACACGTTACAAAGGCTATATATTTAGGCAACAACTTTGACCCCACTTGCCTAAAAACTTCTCATTCTCCATTTTGGTTTTGCAAGGGTGCTAGCTAACATTTCCTGGACCGGTTCACCTCATCATACCAGTCATTGGGGGTCATTAAGAGGTCATATAACCTCTCCGCCTCACTATTATCCAAATGTATGATGGGCAGTCAAGTTAACCCATCAACATTCATGTGGCAGGTTCCTGCACAATATTCAAATTTCATGTCATGATGTTGGAGCTTTAGAGCTCAGAGCGCTAACCTCACAGTAGGATCCTTCATATTCTGTAACCATATCAGGGAAGCGTGGTCAGTAACACAGTGAAAGTAGAGCCATTTAAGAAAGGACGGTAATGTTTTACAGCTAACAAAACAGCAAAGCAATCCTTCTCTGTGACGCTGTAGTTGCGTTACGCCTTTAATAGCATTTTACTGAAATAGGATACAGGATGATCTACATCATTTTCATCCAGTTAGTATAAGATAACCCCATCAGCGTAGTCTGAGGTGTCAGTAAACAAGACAAAAAGTATATTGTAATCTGGGTGTCGTAGGATAGGACGTTGTTGCAGCAGTTGCTTCAGCTTTTCAAAAGCAGCTGCTTGTTCTCTACCCCAACAAAAAGGGGTGTTTCTAGCCAATAGTCAAATGAGAGGCTCACTGAGCTGGGCGAACTTGGGGATGAACTGATGGTAATACCTCATCATACCCAGAAATACCTGAATATCTCAGAGGTTCTTAGGGGCATGAATTTTAGAGATAGCTTTGAAATTACCTTGTAAAGTCTGGATCCCTTCTTGGGAAATAGAATGCCAAGGAAAACTAGCTTCCTTTGGAAGAAGGTGTCTTTTGAAGGTTATAACCTGATGTTAGAAGTCCGCAGGCGTTGAAAGACTTCTTATAAATGTGCAAGGTGATTGGTGACTGTTGCAGAAAAGATGGCGATGTCACCAAGATAGACAATCAAACAGCTTAGCTTGAGGTCCTGCAGAAAATGATCCATTGCACGTTGGAAGGATGACGGCGCATTGCACAGCCCTTTGGGTAGACATTTATGCTGAAATAAGCCTTCACTACAAATGAGATCAAATTTCTCCTGATCTTGAGGAGAAAGATTAATTTGCCAATAGCTGTTGGCCAAGTCCATGGCTGAGAAGTATTTTGAGCCTGAGAGTTGTGCAAGGGCATCATCTACGCGGGGATAGGATAGCTGTCTCTTTTAGTGAGGTTATTTAGTTTACAGAAGTCCTTAACTACCATATGACCTCCATTCTTCTTTTGATGAGCAAGAAAGGAGACACCCAATGGCTTTGAGACGGTACTAATAACCCAGAGTCTAATAACTGTTTGAGTTCAACCCTCATCTTCTGCTCTTCAACCTTGGACTTATGGTAAGGTTTAGATTTAATAGGTTGGGCATCACCAACATCAATGGAGTGGCTCCACCACTTCATATGCCATAATCCATGTCAGTTTGGGAGAAAATATCACTACATGTATCCAGTAGAGAATGAACTTGTTTAAGATCATCTGGGATTAGGTCATCTGAGATGTGGACGTTAGGCAGAGTACACACCATCTGGTCAGTTGGTAACCCATATCCAACATTGACCTAATAATGTGGACACTGTTAATCTCATCGAGGGGAATTAGCAGACCTTTCCCTATCTCATGATGTTATTTTGATAATGATGGATTTATTAGTAAGGTACCCTAATAATTTATTAATGAGTCGTTGATAAGCGGGTTTTGTATACCTGGCAACTCTCGGGGTTCTAAAGAGCTTACTCCATCAATGCTTTTTATGTGCAGCAGACAGGCTCAGGGGATCTGTAGAATAATCTTAGTAGTGACCACCCGTTGTTCACCAGCATTGATTACTGTCTCCTCTGAAGCATAAAGGGAATGTCCTCTTAAGCGTCTATTGAATTGGACATCTTTTTTTGTGTTGCGTCTGGAGGTCTTGTAGAATAAAGGTAAAGCAGAGGAAGTGTATTCAACTAAGCAGGATTAATCTTTTTTATGGTGTTCTTCATTGGTGAATAGTAGAGGGACTTCATAGCCGAGTAGGGAGAGGTAAACATGTTTCATGTTAAATAAACTGCCATATTTAATCATAAGCTGCGTGCCAATAAGCATGTTATAAGTGTTATTGGGCAAGGCTACGGTAGGAGCCGACAGAAATAGCCTTCCAATCTGAATAGGCAAGTAGTAGTAGGCTCCAATAACATGAGCGTTGTCAGGATCCACCATTCCAAACTCCTGCATACACTCGATATCAGGAGCCAGCTTAATCTTCTTGATCATCTTGGAAGAGAGAACTTTCACAGCAGATCCAGTGTCCAAGATAGCCCTAACCTGGACTTTTTGAATAATGACCTCTACCTTAGTTATGGTCCCATCAAAGTTAGGGGGAGAGCTAATACTTCCTTAAGACATAGAGTAGAGGCAAGCTTTTTAGATATCTCAGGGTAGTTATCTTTAATGGACTGTAGGGTGTGAACATGATGAATTGGTCAGATCAGCTAGCAATAACCTAGTCAGCATCGCTAGTGGTATCAATATCCTTAGGGCACCCCAGAACTTGATTACGGTAGCTTTCTTGAGGGCTCTGGGCTTTATCTACTCCTTCAGGGTTTAGCTGATATGGTATACCTACTTCAACAGGGGCTCCTAGAACATATTATACAACTTCCTCATAACCCTCTTCAGACTTATCATCTGAAGGGTTGTCCACATACATTAAGTTAATAATAAAAGAGCTGTTGGAGGTGGAGGCCATAACTTTAGTAGCTGGGGGCCATCTGCAGCGATGATCATTAGAGGAGCAGGCGACTTAGCTTGAGCAGCTTTGTCCTCGAGCCCATGGTTTTGGGAGAAAGTGTCACTAGAGGGAGAGGTTTGGGCTTCCTCATGGCTACAGGTTTTGAATTAGAGTTAACAGGGGAGATAGCATGTGGAGGGGATGCTTTAAATACGCCAGCTTTGGGTTGATCAGAGGCTGTAAGCCTTGGAGTAACAGATGGTTTAGCTTTTAGCGACTTGGTCCTTAAACCCATTGTTGGTGGGGGTAAATATCACCTGAGAAAGGAGTTTAGGCTTTAAAGCAGGCTTTCAGACCACTTAAAGAGGTTAACAAGATATCACAGGCTGATATTGGTGGCATGATGGGTGCAGGGAGCGCTGAACCATTGATGATGATGCACGCTGACTTACTAGCCTAAAAACTCAGGTTGGCTGGGCGAAGGAAGATCAAGTTTGGCCACACAGCAGGTGCTGGTATTAGAGTAGTAACCAGCGTAGGGGCCCCATAGGGATCAACATAGCCTCCTTCAGTGGGGCTACAGTTAAATAATTCTCAATGGTCAACACTTGGGGATTTGACCCAACAGCTGGAGTAGCTTCAGCGTAATACACATCTGCAACCTCCAGCAGAGCCTCTTTGATCTTTCGGATAGTCTGGAATTGGCGATTTATAGAGATAAAATACTGAGCTATAGAAGAGTGAGACGTCAACCCGCTCAGAATGGCAGTAAAGGCATCATCAAGAGGTAGCATTTATAATTTTAATTTATTGTGGAGAAGGCCGACCATGGGACGGACACTTCTGAATATGACTCAGATGAGACAAAACATAGTACCAGGGGAGGCACCCCAGAGAAGCGATGCTATCTCTTGTTGCCAGCGGGAACGCCACTTATGGGGAGGGGGAGGGAAAGTGTGAAGGGGCCGTAGCCACTATTGAGCACGTGTGGAGGAAGGGGTCTGATTTGATGAACCAGACTGGGAACCAGGAGGAGACCAGCTGTCGGCGACGCGGTGGGAGATATCCAAACATCCATGCTTGAAAGTGGTCCACCAAATGAGACTGGAATCTGTGGACAGCTTCAGGGAGGGTGGGGATAGATCCAGCGAGGGCATCCAAGACAATCGTGTGGATAGTCCAATTGGCGATTGCAACCACCAGAGCACGGAGGGAGGGTGGGAGGGGGAGGCCATTGATGAAGCAAACATATCTCTTGACAGACTGAAGGGATGCGTTTGGGACCATCTAGTACTAAAAAAAAAAAAAAAGGGATGCGTTTGATCCTGGCCTAGCAGACGTTGGACTTCGCGCCATATCACTTTAGAGGTGGGGCACTTCTCCAGGCGGTGAAACAGCGTTCCATACTGGCCACACACGACACAGGATGAGTGTAAAGCGTTAGAGCGCTCAGCTGTACGATACACCCACCTCAGGCAGCGCCACGCATGGGAGCGGACTTGAGGCTGCAACAGAGGATGGTGTGCGTATTTCCAGATAGTCTTTTGGGTTTCAATGGAATAAGGGATGTCCATCATGTCCAGGTAGTCCACCCTGGATAGGACTTGGGGTCGAATGGGGATCACGCCATCATGGATGGGTAGCCCCTGTACCTCTTGTGTGAACTGAGGAGAGGGGCGGCCTCTTCGGGTTGTATGTCCACTAATATGAATTCTCCACTCTGCGCTTCGCATGGAGAGTAGGATTCGTTTGTAGTGGGTTTTAGTCCCGTGAGGTCCTGTGGCCGATGTGTGTGATGTGAGGTATTTCATCAGGGAGTGGGGGTTTGATGGATTATTGAGGCCCAAGGCTCGGGAGAAGTTGGAGTGGGCCGCGCGGGACCAGTGTTGGGATGGGAGTGTAGGAGCAGTGACGGCCGTGATCCAGGTGCCCAGGATCTTGGCGGCATGGGCTTTGAAGTCAAGCAGGCCCATGCCACCATGATGATGAGGGCCAAACATGACCTCTAGCCGTACTGGTGGAGGGTGGCCTGACCAAAGCCATCCTTGCAGCAAAGCATACAGGGATTTGAAGAAGCTTGGGGAGAAGGGGATGTCGTGGGCTCCGAACCAGACTTTGGATAGGAGCATAGAGTTGGCTAGAACAACCCTGCCAGTGAGGGTAGTAGGGTGGGCTCTGAGAGAGGCGATTCGCTTCATCACGTTGTCCAGTATACAGCACTCCATTACTGCTGATGCGTATCCGCCTGCCTCCATCCACACGCCCAGATGGCATACCGGTCCTATGGTAGGACGTGGCACAAAGGGGAGCACCAGTGGAGCGGTGTGTGTTGAGTTAGTAAGGCGTGGACGTGGGTGAGCAGATGGGCCGGGTTGGGAACTACTTGCTGGGGCCCAGCAGTTCTGAAACCGACCAAGGAGGATGATTTCGGTTTTGGAGGCGTTCAGTGCCGCATTGCTTACCTGGAAATATTCCTGGATGAGGGCTTCAAGCGCGCGTGCATCTTTATTATTAGACACCCCTACAACGCAATCATCTGCAAATGCCATCATCTTGACTGGGGTTTGGCCCGGCACATGGACCCCAGTGAGGTGGGCATTCACATTTTGCAGTAGTGAGTCAAGGCTGAAGTTGTATAAGAGTGGGCTGAGGGGGTCCCCTTGCCGCAAGCCCCTTTGAGGGCGGACTACTTCCGTTAGGAAGCCTGGGCCACGCACTTCCATTGTTGCAGATTCCATGAGCAGCATCACCCAGTTAATGAAGCGGGGGGTAGGCGGAATTGATGGAGGTAGGCCCTAAGGTATTCCCAGTTTACTTTATCATAGGCTTTTTGTTGGTCCAAGAATACAAGTGCCCCAGAGGCTGTGGACTGACACACATTAGCCACTGAGTGCACGTTATCCCAAATTGACCTTTCTGGGAATGAAACCTAATTGTTTTGGGGAGATGGTGGCAGATGCTACAGTCCCTAAACGGTTAGCCATGATTTTGGTTAAAATTTTGGTGTCTGTGTTTGTTAGAGAAATGGGGCACCAGTTGGCTAAGTCAAGCCTATCCCCTTTCTTGAAGAGCGTGACAGTAAAGGCCTCTTGTCCTCCTGGTAGGAGGCGCGTTTCCAACAGGCTTTGGTTGAGTGAGGCTAGCAGTAATGGGGATATATATTTAAAATATTTTTTGTAGAACTCATTTGGAATGCCATCTGGGCCTAGGCATTTTTGGTTTGGCACACCGCGAATGGCTGTCCATAATTCGTTTGGAGTAATTAAAATTCATTATTTCCAGGTATCGGAAAACAGCGTGGATATGAGCTCAGTCAAGAAATTCTGCCATTTCAGCCGGCTGAATTGGTTTGGCTCGGTATAACTTGGAGTAATATCTTTGCATTTTGATTGCCACTTCAGCCGGTGTGTCCACAATGGAATTATCTGATCTTTGCACCTGTGTGCAGGCCACGCTCTGGTGTGGTGCAAATTTTTTTTGAAGAAGTATGCTGTGCACTTGTCGCCTTTAGTGATGCATGTGGCCCTGTATTGGACACAAACCCAATGTTTGTGTTATCTTTCGAGTGCGTTGAGGTGGGCGGCTGCCTCCGCCCACTTCCAGCCCCATGCAGGGCTATATCCTGTGGCTGGAATATTGGACTCCAAGTGGGCCAATTCTGCCAGCACATGCAATATAACCGCTGATGTGGCTCGTGAGCGTCTGGAGGAGAGATGGTGATAGTGGCGGATGGTGTCTTCTTTGAAAGTTGCCCATGTGGAAATGGGGTCCGCACAAAATGGTGCAACAAATGATTTTACCAAAGTTGCCTCTTCCACCCACGTAGAAAATCCTGGTGACGCAAGCTCGGGGGGCAGATTTTGCACCAATGTGGGGCCTTTGCAACTGTGACGGTTAAGTGGTATGTTATCAAGACCAGTTGGTTGTCAGAGAATTCCATTTTTGTTGTTTTGAAGTGGGAGATGTGGGGTTGGAATTTCGCCGGCGCTAGAATAAGGTCGATGCAGGTCATGGACCTTAATTAGCCATTATGGACGTGGGGATGCATCATGTTTTTGAGCAGTGGGGCATGTCGCAGCAGTGCATCCCTTAGCCCAAGGGTGGCTTTTAGAACGCGTAGTTCTATGTGACCCTGTGGGGCATGGGTTGAGGGTGGCCACCAGTCCGTTGGTGAGGTTAGCCAACAGTTCATGTCACCAACTAGGAAAGAATTGGGGGGTAGTGAGAGGGATTTGACCAATGAGAAAAATTCCTGACGCTCATGTGCACCTTTTGTGGCATAAATGTTGACAATTGTGTGCACAACATCAGCCCATGAGAAGGTGACAACGAGCACTCGGCCATTTAGGAATTTTCTGAAGTTGTAAATTTGAAAAAATTGTTTTTCTGAATTAGCACCCCACAGTGCTTTGACCAAAAGGATAGGGATGGTAGGAGCATTGTTTTCCAAGCTTCCTTGGAACCTCGTGGACAGTGGGACTCCTGGATGGCCAGGATATCCACAGGTAAATTGTTTTGTAAAAAACTCAGTTTCCTAGCCCGGGACAGGGAGGCCTTGAGTCTGGCGATATTCAGCGTCCCTAGGGTGAAGGTTTCCCCATCGCACCTTAGGTGCAAGGGGTGGGGCCCCCAGGCCCACCAGCCTCTTCCAGGTCCCCACAGGCTTTCACAGCAGCGCAGGTATTAGCAGCAACGCTATCAGGGTTTTTGTTAATTTTTGTGGAAAGAGTCGCATTGGCTTTGGCCTTCACTTTTTGTTTTCCCGATGTCAGACAAATTTTTTGTGGTGCGGATAAGTTCGGTGCACCGTCGAGTGGGGCAAAAAAATTTTTTCGGTTGGGATAGGTCCCAAGTCAGTTTTGACTGGGGCTTGGGTGCAGCGATTGGGTGAGATAAAATCTCCCATCAGATCCTCAGATTGAGTGGCCCATTCAGCATGGGCCTCCCAATCTGATTGGGTGATGGTTTCCCAAGTTGCTTCCGCTGCGAAGGTCTCCATGTCCTCCTGGCGTTGTGAGTGTGGGATGGTGGTGTTGGCCTTGGCCATTTCCTTGGCCGCGGCCCTATGGGCCCGCTTGGCCTTCTTCTGCTCCTGCGGGGAGATGGGCTTTACCAATAGGTAGCAGCCTTGTGCTCCCCACGGGAAAGCCTCCTTGGTGCTTGCAGTTGGTTCGTAGTGCGCCTCTCCGCTGGTCATGGCCGCTGAGGGGTGTTCTTGGAATGTGACGCCCTCTTTGATGGGGCATGCATGCGCCTTATGGCCGAACGCGTCACAGTGGGTGCAAATGGGGGGCGCGCTGTCCACAGTTACCTGGAATGGGTGGGTGGTATGCCCTGCAATATCAATAAAGGTGGAGTGCGGGATCTGGGTTAGGTCCTTCACAATCTCCTCAGTTGGGGTCAGAACTGCAATGGCTTTGCCAGTGCACAGGTGTGGCATCAGTGTGAAATGTTGCATTTCGAAAGATTGTATTTCGCTGTATATGGCGAGACCATCTTTCAGGTGTTGCTCCAAAATGTCACGTTTTACCGTAGTAGGCAAAAAGTCAAACGTGAGGAAAATTTGGTTTGATTTTGTCCATCTGGTGCGTTTAGTTTCGATGACCCATTGCCCTTCAGGGAGGTTGACCACTATGCGCGCTGCTGCAGCCTCATCTGCTGCTATTTTGCTTTCAAAACCTAGGTCCAGCCAACCATGTGACATGGAGTGAGGTGCAACGTACACCGCGGTTAGGAGAATTTTGTGTACATCTTCACAAAATTTTTCCCATAGGGCCGTTTTTTGATGTCCAGATACACACGGACTCCGAATTCCACCAATGAAAGTGGCTGGGAATGTGGCGTGTTGATGTACTGGTTGCATCGTGCTTGCCACGCGAGTATCTCTGGGGAAATTGTGACCGCCAGTTTTTTTAGATTATTTCTATTCTGCCGGATTCTCCAGGGCGTTTTTCAAATGTTAGAGGCCACGGGCCTTCCGCCTGCTCCTCTTGCCTTGCTTGCCCAACTGCTCCCAGACATGGGCGCAGACTAATCCCCTCTATGAGATTATCAAACTAGATTTAGTCTTGAATTAAAATAGGTTGCAAAAGTGTTTGCAACGAGAAAGAAAAGTTAAGAGGTAGCATTTTAACAAGCAGAAAAGGTTGAGCTTCCCTATAGAACTGCTCCACAAAAAAGGTGATTAAATCTCCCCCTTTTGGACTAAGGCACATAAAGTCCTGTTTTTGTTGTTGTAAACTTTGCTGGGAACCAAATTCGTCAATAAGCGCTTGTTTAACCTCTGACCAGTTGCTGAGGTTGATCATGATGGGAACCATTATTTCTTGAGCTAGGCAACTCAATCAAGGAAGGGTGTACTGGATTTTTTGTTGGTCAGTTGTTCCTTCAATAGCAGATTCATAAACGAAGAAGAAGGAGGCAATACTTCCCTCATCCAGGGTGAACTTATCTATAAGAGGAGAATTTGGAATGAGTACTGCTAAAGCCTTTTGAGGCGAGACAAAGCACTTTCTAGCTGGTGTTAAAAAGTGGCTAGACTAGGGTTACTTTCAGCGGAGAAGTTGTGAGGGTTAAATGCCCTACCAAATTTCCATTTTTTTAAATGTTTTTTGTGGTGTACAGGTACACCTGTAGTGAGCACTACTTGTTGGATTTTATGTGGGAAAGCTTCTCACTGGTGCCTTTATTAACTAAATTCCAACAATATATATGGGATTTATGCACCACTTATAATAAAAATAACTAAACACTAATAAAAACTAAATGGGTGGGTTTTTATTATTTTTATTAGAAGTGGCGACGGGGTAAAAAGAAAACCCTCTTAACAAGTTGATACATAGTATTTAAATTGTCAAGGCTCGAAGTTTGGATTGCTTAGTAAAGTCTGAATTTGGAAATATTGTGATTCAACCTATTAGATCTTGGATCATTCGCCTCGTTTTTATGAAACAACCAATGGAAAGTCAATTGTTGGCAAGATATGCACATGAAATAACAATTTAGAAATTTTTACCCAATCAGTGAACATGAAAATATTTTTACCTTGCAGGACTCCTTCCAACCCTATAAATGGGGCCGGCCACTGTGGGTAGGTTGTACTAAATTAGTGGAGGCCTGGGGAGGAGCCTCTGATGGGCTCTCCTGAATTCGCTGCATAGTTGGAACAATTAAATTACCCGACTTCTTGGTATTGGGCCAAGTATTATTACTAAATTTATTGCCCCAATTCAAAGGATTCCGCTGAGAATTGACCAGGGTCTTTTGGATGATTTCATCCTCATTTTCAGCCTTATTTCAGACTGAAACACCTTTTTTATATAATCAAACTTATAATTGTCTGACATTTTTTCCTTCCACTTGACCCACTCTGAGCGAATTTTATTTAGAAAAAGCATTTAATTTTTACTGTCGTCTGGCCATGACCATTTACTAAACAATTTCTGCAGATCCACCGCTTGCTGCTCCAATGTGTGGTAGCAGTTCTCCACCGCCTAGCATTTTCTGCCTTGTGGGCAAACGTGTTTGCATGGGGTCAAATATCCCACCATCGTCTTCAGGCCATTGTCCTCCCACGGGACTTAGTGCTCCACCTGGCACACATCAACCCTTCTTGCCCCCATACTCTTGCCCTACCTCGTTCCAACATCCAATAATGCCTAATAGTTGACTGCATGCGTTTGTTCCCATATGCTGACAAGGCAATTATTGAAGTAGCCATGGCTGCAATTGCGCCAGTTGGCTTTGTTGATTTCCACCCATTTAAGACTATTTTGACGTTGGCTTCCAAATGGAGGAGGATGCTTCAGCGGCAGATTCTACCCCCATAATTTACATGAACACTCCTTTCCCTACCACCCAAACTCACTTTCCTTCAGACACCACTTTGGTGGTGTCCTTTGCATCCCTCCCATTTAACCTGCCACCACAATGATAATATGATTAGTTAATGGTGGGGCTTATGGCATATGGGACACAGACCAACCTTGTCTTCGCCATGACCTTTGGAGCAGAGTGTCTTTCTGAACATATACCACTACCACCATAATACCACACCACCCTGCCATAGCATAACAAATACCCCCATGCTCATATTGCCATGGCACCTGAGCATTTTTGGGGGATAGGGTGGATAATGGTCTCCAAATTTGTCCCCTCTGATTTATCTTCAACTATTCCAAAAATTCCTGCCCCAAGCCATTTCCTCTGCTGTGGCCTCTGCGCAAAATTTGGCAGATACTGAATGGGGCGTTTTGTTGCCCCCTTCCTCTCAACATTATTATTTGATGGGCCAGGGTGGGGGCCTCCACCAAACCCACCCACACTATCCCCCCTCTTTACCCACACCAATTAGAACCAGGCCTGAACCACTATTCAAACCCAAGCTGCCCATTCGACTTCTGACCACCTAAAATCTCCATCACTATTCCTGTGAACCAAAATCCATGGAAATTATTAACTGAGATTACAGAATCAGGTAACGTTGTCACTAGTGAGGATCCAGTGAAACTCTCAGCCTGCTCAATTGTGTTTGGGCCGAATTTTACAATTCTGATTTCGAGAAATCCCTATCCCTTGAGTGATTTACTCTAAACCCAATGCCATTCCCTACTAAAGTGACCACCAGCTTGCTGTAGCAGCAGTGGCCTCACCCCATTTCCCAATCCTACGCAAAATAGTGGCCCAATCTGTTTCACAATTCCACCAAGGGTTGAGCCTAGTTGAGTTCCTCCCTGATTTCCCAAACCTGCACAGGAGGAGTTACAAAAATTGGCCTTTGAAGCCACTAATGCGGTCATGCAGGTGGTACAATTAGCAGATTTTGACCCATATGAAAAAATCACCTAGCAAAGTCTCACCAAATTTTACCAACTTCCTGAAGCTCACATTTAAGATGAACACCAAGTAGCGGAATTTGTTGAAGCCATCTACCAAGCTGATCTTAAGGAAGGTAACCAACTTTTCATCCACCTACACCCCCACCACGCTGATGCCCCACACCCTGGTTCTCCGCTTTTGTACATATCTACAACAACAATGATGATGCCCAGCTAAATATGTTTGTAGAAGAGCTTCCTGACCCTCCCTCACTCTCTGCCATGGTGGGTTAGCGGTATTCCACTTCCTGCCTGGTTGGAGTTTTATTTTGGTTTCAGTTTTATTTTGGTTGATTTTGATTTTGATACGTTTGATTCTTTCATTTGGTTCTTTTGATCATTGATTATCAGTAATGTCCAACCCTGGTCTGCATACCTCAAATAAAATTTATAATTGTCTGACATTCCTAAAGGTGTTTCCATCAATTCTCCTATGAGTGATGCTTCCTGATAAAATTGGGTTTTGGTGATTTCAGGATATGGTTCCATTGGCGCTGGTTTAAGAGTTGATTGGTTGAGGCTCAGTTCAGGAGCAGGGATTTTGGCTTGCTCATCATCTAGAATCCTGACAGAGACAATACTCAATTGGGTTATAAAAATTCAACTAAGACTATAGTCTTCATACTATTGTCACCCATTCAAATACTATCAAGAGTATATACTAATCGCAAACAGTTCTCTTAACTGTCACTGAGGTTTGAGGGTTGGCTCAAAGCTGAAAATAGTTGAGGTCAAAAAACGTAAATATGTACCAAATACAGACTACTTTATCAGATTAAAATACATTGGTATTTATAGAGCGCGTAGGGACACAGTGCCTCAAGGATCTTTGTGAACCCCTTTACTCAGGATCTTTCAATGCCTTCCAGATTGAACGCCTGGGTGGAACCCTCATTGTACTTTGTTAAACCCATGACCAGAGGAGTGGAGGCCGTACCTCTTGTGATTCAGAAAGTGAAAATGAGATTCCTGAAGTTGCCCATCAATTCTTGAATGCATGCGAATTCCCAACTAAATTGGGTTCAGTACCTCGTGAAAAAGCTCAAAATTCTGTGGGCTCGAGAGTCAATTCATCACGGCTCAATTTGGAAGTAGGGACTTTGATTTATTTTTGGCTTAAATTACAACAATGCGCCCCTCAAGGTCCAGTTGAAGGGGGTCCAGGGCCAAAGGAATTGGCCATGCACCCTATTAACCATAGCCCCCTGGTTGACATCAGCAATGGAGTACTCTGACTTCACCTTATGATAATATTATAAGGTCTGGACCAAAGAACGTTCTGCTTATTCTGTCGACCTCCAGGTCAATGGTGATAGAAGAGAACAAGGTCACCTGATTGAAAAGTTGGTAAGGAGGGTCAGCTAAGATTAAATTAGGATGTCTCTCTTCCTGTAGTGGTGACAATTCCTTGCGTGGCTAGGAATTGAAGCTAGACAACTTTATTGGTAAGGCTCTCATAGTTAATTCAGAGTTCTCAGGTCTGGAGTCTCAAGCAATGTCTGAACGCTACTTGGTAGCTGAGGAGCACACCCATACAGGGATTCAAATGGGGACATCTTGATGACTATGTGGTAGCTTATCCTATAGGTAAGCAAAGCGCTGGGCAGGTAGTGGTTCCAGCAGCAGGATCTGAGGTGGCTGTCTTATGTAAAATGTAAATAAGAGTTCCGTTAGCGCGTTATACCACCCCATTGGTTGATGGGTGGTAAGGTGCAGCGAAATTCAGGCTGGTCTCAAATAGCGAGGTGATTTCTTATACTACATGTGAGGTGAAGTTCAACCTGTTGTCTGAAAGTAAGGTTTGGGGCACCCATGCTGGGTGAAAAAGGATTGAACAAGAAAGAGATCTGTGGCTTTGTCAGTAAAAATTGGGACCGAAATTGCTTCAACCTCTTGGTTAGATAATCCAAGGCTAGTAGAAAATATTTATGGCCATGCAATACAGTGGAAAGAGGGCCCACCACTAGATGCTGATGACGTTGAAAGGTCCCATTGGAGCAACGATCAAGTATTAATACTGAGGATTGGCACGATCTTAGGATCAACGAGTCATACAAGTCCATAGGACCTCTTGAATAATTTCCACAAATGGTCCAGTAGCATCGTTTTTTCAGACACTCATGAATCTTCTTCACCGCGCCATGCTCCAGAGTTATATGACCCTTTAGGATAACATCTGTTCAGAAAGAAGGGCGAATGTAAGGGAGCCACTTATTATTGATCCCTTTATATAGCAGACCATCCCTGACATGAGTTTCACTAGTCATCCTCCAGAGCTCAGATTGGATCTTGGGGGTCTCCATTTCCCAGTATTCTGTGCAGCAAATTAGATTATAAAATCGGTCTTCCTATGAGGTCAAGGCAGATAATACTGCCATTCTATAGATACCATCGGCATTCTGGCGAATCTTCCCTGCACAATGGACAATGGTAAAGCCATAGATCTGTAGTCTCAAGGCCTACCTGGATAGACGGCCATCAGGGTCCTTCATCTGTTGGAACCACCAGAGCGAGGAATGGTTGGTGAGAATGGTAAAGTGTGTACCATAGGTAGGGCCAAAAATGGTTAAAAGCTAGCAAGACAGCCAGGCACTCCCTCTTGATAACGCTATAATTACGTTTGGCGTTGCTCAAGGTTATGCCGAATTAATCCACTAGGTAGTCAACCTGTTTTTCGTTGTGCTGGGTTAGGATGGCCCCAATGGCAACATTGCTGGCATCCATAAATAACAGAAAAGTTGATCAAATCGTGGATGGACTAAAATGGGTTTAGTGTAAAGAGCAGTCTGTAATGCATTAAAGGCCTATTGTTGTTCAGGCTGCCACTCAAAAGGCACGTTCTTCTGCAGAATGTAGAACAGAGGCTCAGCCAGGTCAGCAGACCAAAGGATAAACTGACAATAATAACCCACCATGCAAAGGATTATCTGGATATCCCTAAGGCTTTGAGGGCACAACATCTTATCAATTGCATTGACTTTGTCCAGTATGGGCTGGATGCCATCTTTTGCACTTTGTCTAAAGAATTCCATTTTGGACTGGAAGGAAGAGCACTTTGAAGGTTTGAGTTCTATTGAAGCCACTTAAGACAATTAAAAACTTCCCAAAGGTGCTCCACATGACCATTGAAAGTTCTCAAGATGACAGTGATGTCATCAAGGTGCATGAGTTCAAACAATAACTTCAGGTCACTAAGGATCCCATCTATGGCACGTTGGAAAGTGGCGAGCGCATTACAAAACCCCTGAGGCATCCTCTTAGATTCAAACAGCCCATCATTAGCAATAAGTGCACACTTGGCTCAATCTTTGGGGCAAGCTCTACTTGCCAAGACCCGCTTGCCAGGCACATTGCAGAAAATTATCATTACCCAGTGAGCAACTGGAGAGAGTCGTCAATCTGGGGTAAGAGGGTAGCTGTCCTTCTTAGTCTCAGAAATGAGCCAGCAATAATCCACCACCACCCAATGGCTGCCTTCCTTTTTTCAAACCAGTAGGAGAGGGGAGGCCCATGGACTACGCGATGGCGCCAGTAGCCCAGCTTCAAAAAGTTTCTTGAGTTCTACCATCACTTGATACTTTTCACCATACCCTTTTGGTAAGGTCAAGACTTTAAGGGGGTAGCATCCCCAGTTTCCAAATGATGTAGCACCCCACTCAACTTTCCAAAGTCGTAAGAAGAGAATGAGAAGAGTTCAGAATAACTCCTTCAATAGATTCTGAACTTCTGGTTGTTTTTCCTCCGTGAGTTCCTCTTGATATCGGTGTTGACCAGAGCCACCAAAGGTGGCATCTCTAGCCCAAAATACCCTATGTTATAAAATTATGGACATCATCAACAGATTCCACCAGTAGAAGGCGGACATACATAGTGGGACTATTTGGGCAACCCTGGGCTTGTCAGTAAGGGTGGCTAACAACACTGATATAATTCTGGTATAGGCGGGATCTAGAATTCAGAACAAGTCAGGACTTCTTTGTATGACAAGTTATCTTGACCTTAAATTTACAGCAAATATCCAGAGGGAATGTTGACATGAACCTTAGTATCAACAATAACCTGACTTTGGAGGTATCAGGTCTTGTTGGGTAGATAGATCGACATGCCATCACAAAATCAACCAGCAGATGGGGGCAATTAGACACAAGAGCCCCTGACATGATACTTGAGCTGATCAATCCGTCTCTCACTCTCTAACAGGAAAGCTCAAGCCTTGACCTCTGTTTTAGGGTCACAGAATGTTTCAAAAATTAAAGGGACCCGGTGTCCCATTAGGGATTTCAACCCCTCATTGTAGTGTAACACTGCTGAGTAGTCTCAGAGGCATTGAGTCCCAAGAAGAAGTTTGTAACTTAGGTTGTCCAGTGTTATGGCAAGGGCGTTTACTGAAAATTTCCCAAATCAAATTGGCAGGGAAGAATAGGCCCCTATGGATCATGTACATTGCAGTCCTGCAGTGCCATACTCCATATAAAGTGGCACGTCTGATGAAATCTTAATATTCTTCATCAATTTGGATGAGATAACATACACAGGGGAGCTTCTATCAACTATGTCAGGAACCGGAATTTTATAGATAAAACAGCGACACAGGTGACCAAGCTTCCAAAATGTGGAGGTAATGTGAGAAACATGGGCGAGTAATTGGAAAAATAGTAAGCAGTATTATTTTCTTTGTTATTGATAGGTACCATTAACCCTTCTTCAGATATGGTTGCTTAGGTTCATTAAAGGTCAATGATTATTTTTGAAGGCTTAATAGGGTTATCAGCATGGAGCGCCTCGTCCCTCATGCTGACGGTCCTTTTCCCACCTCCTCCATAAGTTGCTTCCAGCATGCCTTAGTGCTGTCTCAGAACCCATGGTAATAGGTGCATTAGGGTTGAGAACTCTTCTAGTTTTTGACAACATGGGCCTGAGAGCGATAAAAGGGAGCTGAGGAGGTATCCTTGGAATGCAGAGTTGTCACAGGGATCTCGTTAAGCACTTCCCTGTTTTCCCAAATGCATGCAAACCCATTCTTTTAACTAATCATATTTATTTGGACCTCAGGATAAGAGCCTAATGTGGAAATCACAGCAGAAATGGCATGGAAACAAGGTGATACGATTTGTAGTAGCCAAGGGTTGCACTTGGGCATAAAAGTGGCTGGCTAATTCCACAGGACTCTCTCCTATGTTCAGATGGATACTCATGAAGCCTGATTCTGGATGGCCAAGATCTGATTACTGCCAAATTCTTGGATTAAGGCTGTTTGAACCTTCTCACAGAGAATGAATTCTTTCCGGTGGGGAGTCATAATTTCCCAGGGCATGATGTTAAGGCAGGAGTTGATGTGTTTCACCTTCTGCCAGTTGGTAACTTCCTCCATGGAACTCTCATAGGCCTATAAGAAGGAAGCAATACTTACCTAACCTAAGGTAATTATTACCTTGAAACTAGGTTTAAAATTAGTTACAAGAGGAGTGGAGAGGGTATTAACACCCTGAATTGGTGCAGGCTTGAAAGTATCAGTTTCTGTATAGTTGCAGGGGGCCTGTTGGTCTAATCTTCATCTCAAACCCTCAAGGTACTCTTGAATGGCATCCAAAATCTGGTTGAGAAAAGCGATGGAAGCCTTGTGGGCGACCTTCTCTTTAGCGCTTTAATATCAGCTTGTTGTAGAAGAAGCTGACTGATAAGGTCATTCAAGCAGGTCCAAACCCAAGACAAGTTTTTTTTGAGTATTGAGGCAACAGTCAGTAAGTTGGGTGAAGGCAGTGAGATTATTCATCTCATCCAAAAGTGCCTCAATTAATATTTGTGGGTTGAAAGGGGAATCCATCAACATGAAGTTTACATTCTTGAGCTACACTTCAGATCTGATCTTGCAGGGCGGCCAGCGCTGTCTAAACATCATTTTTTCCAAAGTTCAACAGAGTCACTTTTTAGGCACTGAGAGGCCAGGGGGCCCTTGAGGACCGTGGGGACCTTCAAGCCCTTTGGTCCCTTTGCGCCTTCATGACCCTCTGGACCTCTGGGCCCCTCAGGCCCTTCATCACCAGGTTAAGGGCACGAGACGTCAGTTCATGATAGGGTTGTTGGAGAGTCTTACAAGATCTTCAACCTGGTGTAGGCGTTGGACCCAGACAGACTCAAGAATTTGAATATTTTGGCGAAGCTGACCCTTGATGTAGACAGAAAATCCATTATTAAAAGCTGCAATCTGAGTTCAGGATTTAATAATTAACTAGGGTTATTGACAATGACCCTCAGTTGACATGGATGAAGGAGGAGGCCTTGTTGTAGAAGTTGACAACATGTAAATATATAACCTGGGTAAGCCCTAGTTGTCAGGAAACCTCATGATGATGCAACCCAACTAGCTACAGGAGGTGATGAATGGTAGGATGAACAAAGTTCTGATGATAATGTTCAGTCCCTAAAGTCAGCTCTCCTGCTGGTAGCTGGGCCGAGGTGTAGTGGTCCCTCATATTAGATGGTACTGATGATGCACAGGACCGACTTTTGTGGCCTCCCATTATATATACCATTGATTAGTTGTTGAATAATTTCGCCAAGATGAAGTAATGGAGTTGGTATTGATTGCCGTCAACTGAGGGCAGGGTGAACTGAAACGGGACTTAAAACTCCAGGCTCTCAGCTTGCGTAGTTGGTATTTCATATAGGGAAGTACTGATTCATTGAGTAAAGATTCTCAACTGTTCAGCAGGTTGGCGTTCTTAATTGCTGGTATTCTCCATAGTTTGTGATATCCATTTTCACTTTGGAAAGCTCAGGGCCCCCTTTAATGAGCACCACGTTTTATTGGCAAAACAGTTCACTGGACTGTCTTCAAGGTTCAAAGGTGGGCTTAAAGCTAAAAATTAGTGGAGAGGTCAAAAAATGTAAAGACGGACCAAATACAGACTACTTTATTAGAATAAAATGCATCAATATTTATAGGTATCGTAGGGACACGGTGCCTCTAGGATCTTCATGGCCCATTCTGAGCAGTATCTTGCATATTATTCTGGATTGACAGCCTGGGCTGCACCCTCATTGAACTTTGTTGACCCCATGACCAGAGCGGCGGAGACTGAACCTCTTGCAATATAGGAATCGTGTACAAGATTCCTAAAGTCGCCACCATTGATTCTCAAACATATGTGGATTCCCAATTAAATTTGGGTTTACTGCCATCATGATAAGGCTCCATTAAAGTGGGCTTGGGTGTTGATTCATCGCAGCTCTTTTTAAAAAGTAGGGATTTTGATTCACTTTTCATGTCGAATCCTGACATATAAAATGCACATATCAAAACCTGTGCAGTAAACTTTAAAATATTACATTTCGTGCTCACTACAAATGGATTTTGAGTAACCAAGACTTGAAAGAATATTATGGTTCTCACTACAGGAGTAGTTGAGTTTTCAGGCCCAATATCATAGAAGAAATTATCAGCACAATTCTGTACAAGAATTAACTATGTAAGTTGTGGAAGGAATTAGAAACTGTTAACAAGGATGCGCTGAACTCATAGTCACAAGCCAATCTTGCTAATTTAGATGAGTGATTGATGAAAGTTTGAGGAGGAAATAGAACAATTTGCTAAAGTTAACAATGATCTTTATGGGAAGGCCATTTCATTGAAATGGAAGAGGATTGAATTAATCAAATAGTTACTATTTAGAAAAACTGAGAGGGAAGCGGATAGTAAATGATTCCTCAAGATTCATAAGGACATAGCGCAGATCTTGAAGCTATTAAAAGAGCTAGAAAATAGGGGGTGGAAAGCAAATAATCAAGGCGTTTGGCTACCAACCTGAAAGTTGTGGGTTCAATTCCAGCCCTTTGCCATTGATTGGGGGGCCAGCTGAAGGAAGCTATTGGTGGTTAGTAGGTCTAAAAACATGAATACTTACCGATGACTTAATCAAAAATTCTGAGTCCTAATGTGGAGTTGGACAACTTTCTTTGATGAAGTTGACCATGCTCAGGTTTATGTTGATGTTTACTTTCTTTCTTTATTTTGGTAGTATCCATCCCCTGTTTGGCTTGCCTCAAATAGATATAAGAGCTAGAAATCAAAAATGTGATTGCACCCAGATGGAAGAGAATGAGGCTGAAAACAAGATGTACAAAAGTCCAGGTAGGAAAGTACATCCCCAAGATATATGCCTGGAGCTTTACTTGAAGTTTTGGAGATGTCCCCTGAAAAAGACACCTATCATTAGTCATGTTATTAATTAGGAATCTATGTCACAATAGTAATGGAGAAATTTTGGAGTACATTTAAACTTCCTATGTTTTACTGGGATAATCCACAGGAGTTTTACTGCCTATAAAAATGACAATGTTTGAGTGTGGTGTCTGACAAAAAGCAGTAATTGTGGTGAATTTCTTAGACACCAACTGTCAAAATCTGGTGTTGCCCCATATTGTTGGGAACAACTGGACGTACAGCTACGCCAAAGAAGCAATAATGACTGATTTTGGTAGTCCTTTGTGGATGGTTAACCATAAACAGAAATTAGTGGAAATTCAATCTAAAAAGATGAAACATTAGCTGTTTTCCCTTAATGATTTTACCAGGAATCACAAATCCTGACTGGTGCAAAAGTTCTATTAGATTTGATGCACGTGTATCAATGCAAGTAGCACTTTAGCCCTACAGAGATTTAGAGTGGGCTATGGTTTGGCGCTTGCAAACCAAACATCCACATCGCAGATGGTAAAGTATCTCAAAGTGCTAAGAGCAACATTCAAAGTACCCAATCAGACCTTCAAAGCTATTCCTGCCAGAACTCATAAATATAGTGAAGTAAAATGAACATACTAAGAAACAACAGAATCACTTCATAGTGAGAAATAAGCATGAAGGACCAAAAAGAGCAGATAAAACTCAAAACCACTGCCACCAGTGTAGAAACTTGGGCATGTAATCTCTCAATGTTGGTATAAAAAGCCTAAAGAGCAATTTACTCTGGTGCAGGCTAAAGAAAAGGAAACTGGCCTGGATATAAGAAAAGGGCCAGCAGTTTAGATATGGAACAATTTAGCATTGCAATCAAACCTGTCCCCCTAACATATTTGGAAATGGGCTTTATATTTCTGATCTATTTATAGATGAAGTAAACACCTGATCCGCTCTACCAGTTGGTTAATTTGGATGTAAATGCAATCACTCAACCAAAGGCAAAGGAGATAGATCCCAAAAGAATGAAAGAAGTAGCTTGGCCATAAGCTCGTCAGTTGATGGGAAAAATAGAACCACCAAATGCATGAAAGAATTAATCAAGGCAAAATTTAAAGATGCAAATGTTTCTCTCCCTATTAACGTGATCAAGGAATCCTTTCCTGATTTATCTACACAATTAATTCTTAGTATAGATTAAGCAAATAATGCCAAAAAAACTCAGTAAACACTTTATTAAAATACTCTGAGTGTAAATATGTAGACATTATAGCCAATCAAGTAAGAGTATGAGCATTAATTGATAGTGGTGCGCCCATTTGTATTGTTTTACCCAAATTGTGAAGTTAATGAAGATTTTGCTGGATCTAGAGCACCAGAAAAATCTAAATAATGAGCAGACCAGATATTACAACATCTTGTGGAGCATACAATGCAGTCCCCCTTCAGCGTGGATTGCTGGTGGTATCAGCTCCCACCAAGGTATTGGAAAATAAAATTTATAACATCTCATTGAAACAAAATTCCTGAGAAAGTATGGTGTTAAATGCGATTTTGAGGAGAATACCCCAACAATTTTGGGGAAAACCCTGTTTTAAAAACAGCGCTTAGGCGTAGAAATTTTGAAGGCACAGGAACTTTGTATTTAAAATATCAAGGTACTGTATGAGAATAGCAACCTTAGTAAACTTGTAAGAAAACAAGTTTTGGCAAAGGGTATTTTATTTTAAAATAAACAAAAGCACAATGTAATATTGAGTACTCAAAACTGCTCAAATGTCCTCAGGATATCTTCTTCAGCTATTTACTTCCAGTAATGTAGGAAAAAAGGTCCCTTCACCCTTAAATTTCAGCCCAGTTATTCCCCTCTACTAGCGTTCCTATTGGTGAATTTTATGTATACTAAGCAGCGCCCAAAAGTGATAGCCTAAAGAACTTATAATCCTAGTTCAACTAATTGAGTGAATTCCTAAGACTTAGCAGATTTCCATTATAGTCATGATCAACTAATTAGGTTAGAGTTTCTGGAAGCATGCTATAACAAAAATAGGATTTATTATACTAAAATCTTATGCCAGCGTGAGGGAAAATATAGAGGATACTTATATAGAAAAAATTAGGTTGGATCTAAATGATGAACCCAGGAGACAAAGCAATTACTATATCGTTAGGGTAAACTTTGCACTGGCAGGGTTTTGGGATTCAACCTGCCATTATAATTCTACAGTGCAGAGGCAAAAGCACCAAAAGTAACCTAATACAACTTGGGCAACTCCTTATGAAGTTAAGGGATAAGCACTTCGGACTCCTTACACCATTAAATTTATTTCTAAGTAACAGTTACATATAAGAATAATAGATTAATATTGCATCAAATGATGGTTGGTCAAACCACTTGCAACACCCTGCCCTTTGTATATCAGCATATAGTAATAACTCTGTTGACAGCGGATAAATATTTTTTAAATCTAATAAACAACAATGGCATTATTTCAATCTGATATAAGTTGGTTGGAAGAAAAATTGGGGATATTCTGAATCAGATTTTTAAAGATATGCAATACCGTTGAGGATAGAAACAATGAAGACTATTCTTCTTGGAATGCATGTTTTTAGTTAACACAGTGTTAATGCTTTAAATCCTGTAGCATCTATAAGGAGAAGTCAGCGCAAAAAGAATAAATCAAGATTGGAGCCTTGGGTAGCTCTGGAAATTATAATGCTAGGCCATAGTGAAATCTGAATATTACTGGCCAATCAGAGAGAAAACCAGTAAAAAAACCAACTATCACACATACAAGTTTAATCCTAATCAAATTTCGAGATACTTTGCATAAATTTGATGTTAAATTTAAAATTGGGGCTGGAGCTATCCTAATAAGGAGGTCGCTATAGTTCCCAATAAATTCATCATAGAAAGAAGTCAGCTCAAAGAAAGAATTTAGAAAAAAGTAATTGTCTTATCCTTTATCTCATATTTTTTGATACTTATAGAATTAGCTGAAGACAAGTGACAAACAAATTTTTTATGTACCTCTTGACTAAGATTTTTCACTTCTGGTGTATTTGAACCCTGATTTACAGGTTCAACTGGCTGGAATTGTCATAAGCGAAGCTATCCTATTGGCAGCCTTTGTTAGACATAGGATTGGAGGAAAGCGGAGCTTCTTAATAAACTAATCATTGTCAGTTGATAATTCTGTACCCCAAAGATGAGGATATCTGATTCTTGTTGAATTCTGACGTTGAAGTTGACATTTTCAGCTGTTTTTATCATGAACTCCACCAATGACCCCCTCAAGATCCTGCTGCAGAGGGACTAAGGGCATATAACCCTACTATGCACAAAATCAATAACAGTACTTTATGAAATGTCTGCAATGGAATATACAGATCTGAATTTATAGATACTTTTTCAGGTCCAGACCAAGAAACTTAAAATTTATAGATTGACCTCCAGCCTGTTTATGTTAAAAGCGAACTAAATCAATTACTTGACATACAGGTAAAGCTTGATGACGCTAATTAATTTTACTTGTTTCATAAGAAGGTGTTGATTTACTTTTGTTAGTGGCATTTTTTAAAACAAAATAATTTGTTAACCACATTTATCATCAAAAGGTCAGAATTTCAAGAACTGAACCTTCTAAAAAAGGGTTTATAGTACTTGGTAATCTTGGTTCTCACCCATATAATGCTGAAATGGAGACATCTTTTTTATGCTATAATAGCTAATTTAATAAGCTAATATAGCAGCGGGTAATAGAGATTCTTTTGAATTGAATCTGTGGCTGCCATTTTTCTCAAGATATATACTATAGTACCAGTAGCTTGCTCCTTCATTCCATTAATGGAAAAAATATGGAGCCGCAAAAGTCTGCTTAATGTTGAAGATCGAGGTTAGTTCTTAACTACCTGAGCAGTGAAATTTAAACCATTATCAGAAAGGATTATCCATGAGCAAACGTGTTGAGAAATTAATGAGTTAAGATAAAATATAGCAGTGGCTTTGCTGTTGCTGATGATACTGATATAGCTTCTACCCATTTTGTCAGAAAATCAATAGTTAATAAATATATCAATGTCCATGTAAACCTGTAGGAATTGGCACCACTACATCTACACTAACAACACTAAATGGTCTGGATGGAGATATAACTTGATGTTGATATTTAAGACTGACTCAATCTTGATCCCGACAAGTTAAGCAGGAATCTATTACCACTTGTAACATTTCTAACATATGATCCCAGTAATAACATTTGTTCAAATACTCAAAAGTCTTTTTACTCCTCCATGGATAATAGCCGTATGACCTTCTAGGATAACATCTATCTGAGATGAAAATTAAGTATAAGTTATCCATTTTCCATTAATAGACTTGTATAACATTCCTTCTTAAATTTGCATATTATTAGTCATTTTTCATGAATCATCTTGAACCTGAGGATTTTCTTAATCATATAACTCAAGTTGAAAATTAAATTATATTCCTGATCCTCCTCAGGAGTCACAACTGCTAGAATTGACATTCAAAAATATTTTTCTGAATTTAGATGAAAAGCATCAGGCTAACGCTGAACGGTGATGTGAGTCCTGGAGACCAACCACTGCAAGGATAGGGTGCACACCCCTTCCAAACCAAAAGAGGTCACAAGGGCCAAGTGGACCCCCTGTCACAGTTGAGTGACTTGGCACACGTCATAGACGAGCGCTGGGTGATAGCTCCCCCCAAGGATAAACCATTCTCACCTCTTCCCCCTCCTCAACCCTCCTCAACCCTAATAATCTTAATAGAGGGAGTCTGCAGAGAGATTGCGCACACCAGACGCCATGGACAGGCCCCTGGGACCCCCCATTCCCCAGGCAAACTATGCCAAAATTTTGGGGAAATAGCATTTACCAACATCAATGCCCAGCCTGTAAATTCCGGGCTGGAGGAGCCAATCTGGACTGGCTGGCACCAGAAATCAGGTTGGGGCATGACTCAGATCTCGAACCAGGTACCAAAATAACTTAAACCAGTTGCCCCAACGCTCTGGGACAGATCTGAGAAGTTCAGATCGCGTGCATAGTCCAATTGAGAGTTCAGACCAGGTTTTTAACAACTCAACCTAACGGCTCTATCTCCTGGGATGAATCCAGAGAATCTGAATCATTAAAACAAACCCAACTCAGATTACCAGAACCCAGATTGGTACCATAGATTTGGCTTGGTCCCAAGAACACAGAAAAATTTGCAAAGTTTTTTTTGTCTGATAAAATATCAAGTTTCACTCTATCCCCCTCCATGCCAGACAACCAAATCCCATCGCCAAACCCCAAACAACCAATCCCATGATACCTCCCCTATGCGATTTACCTGGTACTTAAGGAAACTGCCCTGCCTGGGGCAGTAGTCAGTTCATTCTCTTATCTTCCACGGTTTGTGCTTTATAAAATTAAAATTCCCTGTACAGCTTTCTGCGGCCTACGTCTGCTTACTTTTTACTAATATTCCGCCAATAAATCTGATGAAGCGTGCTGTTGCCTAAATTTTCATACTGAAGTTTGCCAACTGGATCATCTGGTCACTTGAACCTGCCACATGGTGGCAGATTGTAAATGCAATAAACTGCCTCGCACCCAATGAAGAACTCTATGTCTCATTTGGTACCGCACATCCATCTAATGTGAACGCTCCCATCCATTCTACTGCTGAGTTTTCAAAAACCACTCCCCAGTTGGAGCAGCGCCCAAGCAGTCCTGCAACACCGCTCACATATTTGGGTCCAAAACTGGCTCAGCCACCGATAGCTTGGCACGCCTGTGGGACCTAGAGCACCCCATCCAGGGGAAGCTCAGTCCCAACCCCCTTCACGGGTCAATTTCCCCCTCTATTCTCACCTCCAATCATGCGGTGGCCCCTGTGCCATCCCTCACTGGCGTGCAAGCTCTCCTGTTTAAATCTGAAGGCCAGCAACCACAAACACTGGAGGAGTCATCATCCTCCCTGCCTCTCCCACCCTTGGGGATTGCCCTCACAAGACTTGTGGTTGCCCCCATTGCAGCCATCTGGATTGCCTTGGGGGCCAGTATGTTAATAAACTTTTACTTTCCTCATGTCCCCAATAGAACTCCATTCTTACTAGTCGCTCAGAATTCTGTGCATATGCATACTGGGCTCTCCACTGGGTGCTTGCACACCCCAACTGGGATCCCAGTCTAATTCTTATCAGCTGGATCCATGACAGGTAAAATCATAACTTTTAATCCTTAGCGCCCACTGAGACAGTCGCCCATCAGGATCTTTAAGTTGTTGCAACCATCTCAATAAAGTAGGATCCGTGATAACTGTGAAGTGTTTCACATTGAAGTAAGGTCAGAAGTGTTTTATTGCTAAGAGCACTATTAGACATTTCCATTTAGTAACTCTGTAGGTACTCTCAGCTTTGAACAAAGTCTTACTAAAGTAAGAGACAGGATGAAACACCATATTATAACCAGCAGAGCAAGAATGGCACCAGCTGCGACATCACTAGCATTCTTTAATAAAAAAAGTTTTATCAAATTTGAGATGAATTAGAAATGGCCGAGAGACTAAAGCAGTTCATAAATAAATTAATTGCCTGTTCTTGTTATTCTCCCAATTCAAAACGACTCCTTTTTGTAAAAAATAAAACAAAGGCTCAGCTAAATCCATAAACTGGGTTATAAGCTAAAGATAATATCTTACTATACCAAAAAACTTCTACATCCTGAAGGCTTGTTGGGAGTGACATCTTTCCAATAGCACTGATTTTATCTGGAATAGGCTGTATACCTTCTTTTGAATTTTTTGTCCTAGAAACTACATCTCAGATTTTAGAAAACATTTAGATGGTTTCAACTAAATGAATCTTGAAGGTTTTAATTAATTACCTCTTTTTTAATTCACTAGATGATAAGAAACAATTTTGAAAAAACGTTTATGTTGTCAAAATATACTAGAACAGAGGGCATCTTGAGATCTCCTAGAAGACCATCCATAGCTTTATGGAAGGTTGCTGGAGCATTGCAGAGCCCTTGGGGCATCCATGTAAGCTCAAACAAACCTTCATTAGCTATAAATTTACATTTGGCTCTATCCTCTGGGGCTAATTCCATTTGCCAGTATCCACTTGCTTAGTCCATGGCAGAGAAAAATTGAGCTCCTGCTAAAAGTCTTAAGGAATCATCATTTCATGGTAAGGGTTAATTATTCTATCTAGAAATGTATGCAAAAACAAATAATCCATCACTAATTGATGTCCTCCATCTTTTTTGCACTAACAAAAGTGAAGATGCCCAGAGACTTTGAAATTGAACTAGTAACCCTAGAAGTAGATGTTTAAGTTCAGTAATTACTTTAGCCTCTTTGACTTTATTCTAGCAATAAGGATAAGACCTGAGGGTTTTCTCCCGTTTAAACATTATGTAATAGTCCCTCTATATCTCTAAAATAAATGTATCAGAAGAAAACTAAGTTAGCATACTCATCCAATGTGATTTCTATTTGAGTCCTAAGTTTCTGAGGTAAATCCTTCCCAATGGTACATGAACAGTATCAAATTGATGGAGGATTTTTAAGCCCAAACTCACGGATACTACCAAAACCATTGATTGATTGACCATGCTGATAGGTAACATCTGAACATATGCAATAGGTATATTGTGTCTTATAGTCTGAGCTTGATTGGTCAAGTTGGCCAATAGTACAAAGACTGAACCCTTAAAAGCTGGATCTGTGATTCCAAGGCAAGGTAAAAACTTTCTGACTGAGGCGTACAAACCCCCTTTATTTCTAATGGGGTATCTTTAGGAATATGAATATGTACCTTGATATCAACATTGGTTTGAGATTTTGAAGGTACCACGACAGATTTTGGGAAGTATAATGACATTTCTTCCTTTACTTCTACTACAAATGGAAAAAGTTTAACTCTTAATACCCTAATATTAAAATCAAAATTGTTCAACCTTATTATTGGCTTCCAATAAACAAGTGTAGACTTTAGTTTTGTTCCTTAATCTTGCTTGGGCTCTAACTATAATGGTACTCAATGTACCAGGAGGAAGGGTGGTTAGCCTGGCAGGGTAATTCCTGCTTCCACTCTAGTGCAGGTTTTGTTCAACATATGCTCAAAACCTGTACTGGCTATAAAAAATCTTTGTGTGGTATATTTGTCCCAAGGTCAACCCACCTCATTTACTTTTTAAATGTACCAAGAGGGAAAGAAATCCTTCAGAGTAATGCACTATAGCAGAAACTCCCTTAAAAATTGTCTAACTAGCAGAAAAATAAATTGGACTATCAAAAACTAAAACTTGAGTAACCAAAAATATTTTAATTTCAACAGATGATGCATCTAGGGTTACCTGAGTATCCATAGGCTGTCAATCTAATTGACCCTTTGATAGCCTTGGCAACATTTGCCAATGGAGAACATAAAATAGACAAGAAAGACATGATGTTAACTCTGTCTAGACCATCATCAGGGAGGATGAAGAGGTTTAAAGACCAGGGATCCAGGATGGCCTTGTGCTATCTGATTATGCTCTTGAACAGATAAGCCCGTGAACTCATTGTTGCAACTCATAAAGTTGACTTTCCAATAAATATACACACTGATTCTAATTGGAATTTAATTGTTGAGTTTGAGTATCATTTTGCTTTCTGAACCTATTTTAAGTTTTGATATTATTATTTCAATAGTTGACTGATATAATTGTGTAAATACTTGTGCAATCCTTCATCCAACAGAGTAAATTGTCCTCATATCTCATTAATAAGCTAACAATTATTTATTATTACTTTTCTATTATCTCGCACAAAGTCAGAGGAAACTTTATATAAAACTATTCATATTGGTATGTAACTCCTGAATTAGTCCAAATGATTGATAAATTTCATGATGATGCATGCCTAAAATTTTGAGTAAGTGATGTAAAGCGGGATGTAAGAATTAATGAAAGTAATGATTAAATCCTTTTTTAATACAGTAGTGAGTAACTGAGCAGAAGTATAAAAATCTCTCATAGTAAAGGGTATAGCAGTGGCCTGAGCTTGGGAAGATCGACTTCCAGCAACATAATTACCCTCCAATAGTTGTTGGATAGTGGTACTGATATTATCAATATGTAGGCGATATTGTTTCTGATTTATTAGGAAGATGAACTAAAGAGTAGCTCTAAAAAGCTAAAAGCTCAGGTTGCATTGTAGCATTTCAGATCTTGTGTACTGATGCAATGAGTCACACTTTCAGATTATAACTAAGATCATCTTGGTTAGAACTCTCCATTTTACAATAGAAAATTTTACTTATCATGACAACTCAGGTGACCCAGAAGTGGGCACAATTTATCAAATTATGTGATACTTTACAAAATTTTGAATTAAAAATTTGGGACCAAAGCTGTCCTAATAAGGAGGTCATGATATTATTCAAAATATTTGTCACAAAAGAAGTCAACTCAAAGCAAATTTTATGTAAAGTAATTTTGAGATCTTTTATTCTTTTTATAATACATCTATATTTTATAGATTTAGTTGAAACATGGTGGAAAAGTGATTTTATAGGTACCCCTTGACTAAAATCTTTTTCTTCTGGTGGTGTCAAACCCCAATTTACAGGTTCAACCAGCTAGATTTGTTGTAAGTGACTCTTTCCTATTAACATCCTATGGTTAGACATATGATTGGAGGAAAATGGAGTTTCTTGATAACTTTTATCATTATCAGTTGTTAATTTTGTACTTAATGATGAAGATAGCTGATTAATATAAATTTCTGATTTTGACATTGACAATTTTAGCTGTTTGCCATCACAAACACTGACAATCTTGATGACAGAAATCAGAGCTCTTGGCTTTCGAACACTAACAGAGATGAGATTACCAGAAGATGCTGCTGAAAGCATTAATGTACTGGTTAATTAGGAGCAAATGTCTGGATTATTAAAGCATCAGCAGAAGGAAGTGCTACAATTATTTTGAGAATTATTACGTGATATTTGCCCAGGATGATCATGATCTTGGATGCACTAAAATGTGATTTATAAGGTTGACACTGGGGAACACATGCAATATGATGTGACCTGACCGCCGTCCACAATGCTTCTGAAGAAGTAGTCAATGAAGAAATTATTAAATTGATTGAGCATTGGCGCCTCATACTTTCGTCAAGTCCATGGGAAAGTCCAATCCTTATTGGTAAGAAAAAGGATGGATCAAATTGAGTGTTGATCAATTAACAACGGTTGAACAAAATCACTGAAAGATTCATATCTGCTGCTGAGGATAGGCAACATGCTCAATCGCATAGGAGAAGCCAATTTCTTTTTTGGTAATGTATTTAATCTTGGGGTATTGGCAGATAAACTTGTCAAAGAAGCTTAAGAGAAGTTTGCGTTAATCACCGCATAAGGACTATAACAGCTGATGGAATGCCCCAAAGTTTATGTATTGCGCTGGCAACTTTCCAGAGGGAAATGGATTCTATCTTGAGTGACCTGAAGTTGTTTTGCATTTTGGTGTTATTGGGATTTTTTCCCATCTTTCCAGCCTCCTAGATTACCATGGATCGCTAGGGGATAGTTCCCTATGGCAAGTAAATTGGATATCTTTTGACCCTAATTTTGGGCTAATAATGTTTGGGGATTTTAGGTAATTTTCCAGGTTTGGATCCATTGAGGATCAATCTGGGTGAATGCTTAAGATCTTATCAGGCAGAGCAGCTGATGAAATGGGGCATCTAATAGTTGATTGATGATTAACTATCAGGTTTACCAATTGGGATCAGTCAGGTTTATCACCAATTGATTAAAAATTTATTGAGCAAGTTGTGTGATGATTGATGCCGCCTGAACTAGTGAATCAATCAGTTGTTTTGCAATATGTCATAATGGGCAACAAGTCCCATTACCTAAGCGGTCACTCACCAAATATGGTTGATTTTCAGGATTGAGTGGAAAACGTTAGGGACATGTTTTTAACTCTTTCCGTCTTAGCTCTCAAGGTTGTCTGAAAAATAGATCCTAACCAGATGGAGAAGACCATCACTGGTAAGATGTCAAATGGAAGTTCAATGGCAACAGCTGCCATTTCATGGCTGAGGCACCAACTGAGGGTTGGGCGCCAAATTCTCTCTTATAAATTCCCCTGATGATTCACAATAAAAAAGGAGAAAATAGAAGAATTCATTATTGGTTTTAGTTCTATTCATCTTCAGGAATCATTGCTTGTGTGTTTTAATTGGGGACTCTTTTGCAGGATAAATAGTAAGGATCGAGGATTCTTAGAAGAAAGCTGAACTTAGACAAGAATTTTTGTAGACTCCACTATATGAGATGAGAGGCCATAAACTTAGGGATATGAGCGTGGATCAAGTTAGGTGGATAAGGGTATAAGTCCCTTACTGACAACGTATGAGTATTTTGGGGAGAAATGCAGGTTGATCATTGGACCAGAACGGTTATCCATTCAACTACGGATAATAGCCTTCATACTTTTATCATTCAACTATCATTTATTATCAGACAATGTGAATCATGCACATACTGAACCTGATCAGTAATCAATTAGGGGTTATCAGTCATTAATGATCAGTGAAAGCCCCTAGATCTTAACAAATGGTGATCACTACATGGAGTAGTTGAGTAGGATAAATCAGTCAAGATATTGTACAAGGATGAGTTAAGAAACTATGGATGGAGTTGGCAACTGTTGACGAGAACGCCTTATATTCTGAGGATCATTGAGAATTTGCTGCTTTGGAGGAGAGAGTTACCAAGCTTGAGGAAGGAATCAAAGATGTCTCTAATTAAGGCAATGAGTTGCTAGGGAAAGTAACGTCATTAAAGAAAAATGCAGGAGATCTAGTTCAAGAAGTTTATTCTTGAAAACTAATTTTGAAGTGGATTACGTTCAATTGCGCAAAAGCGCAAACATAGAGCATTTAATGAAGCAAGTTGAAGAGTTGAAGACTCATAAATGTGAATATGAGCCCTATGTGGTGAAGACCCCAAGAAAGAACCCTAAGATTTCCAGTTGGGAAGTCAACTATTCCAAGAAATATGCCAACCGCATTCACAGCCATTTTGGAGATGACTCCTGAAATCACTACTTAAGTCAGTCAGGTAGCTAAACCAAGAGTGGTGGCTAGAGGAACTTTGGAGGAATTTAAAGCTATGCCAAAATTGCCCACATTCTATTGGGATAACGCCTCCGCATTTATCTGATTATTTTGGCATGACAATGTTTGGGTACAGCGATCATCAAAAAGCTTTGACAGTGATGAAATGTTTGGACACTGATTTCCAGAACTTATTGTTGCCCCATCTAGAGGGGGACAGCTGGCCATATTCAGAGGCCAAGCCGCCATAATGAAAGAATTTGGAAGTCCCATGCATATGTCAAAGCGCAAACAGGAATTAATGGGAATCCAATTTCAGAATGATGAGCCCTTAGCGAGTTTTGCCAATTGATTATACAAAGAATCTCAGATCTTGGTTGGAGAAAAAGTACTGGAGAATTTTGACATATGAATTGCATTACAAGCAGTTTTTTAGGCCCTATTGCAACTTTTTATTTAACTGAGATAAGCCGACCAGAGGACAGACATTACCAAATATATGTGAAACTAAGAGAATAACTAACAAATGTAAAAATTGGGCACCCCAGGGTACTCAAGTTACCCCTGTTGCCAGCTGGACTGCCAGGTATGGGGGTTAGTGCACTACTCCAAGGGGTTTCCCCTGCTATGGAGCAGGTGTGAAGGAAAGATTCTGTGTGGAGGAACCAGAGTGGGAACCATTATTAAATGAGCGCTTTTTGTCTTGGTCTCATATATCCATAGAGCCAGGCTTGGAAGTGCTCTAGTACGTGGACATGGAATCTGTTAATAATCCCATGAATGGTTGGGAATGTGCCCTTGAACGCATCTAATGCAATTGTGTGTATTGTCCACATTGCAATGGGTATTATTAGGGAGCGGAGGGTAGATGGGATTGGTGACTCGATCTGGAGCGCGAAGATACTTTTGATATTGAGAATTCCTGTTCGTTTTGAATCTTGAACAGGCGTGCGACTTCCTGCTATATAGCTTTGGTTGGGGGGCATGTTTATAGGCGGTGATGTAGGGATCCCTCCCTCCACATACTGCACATGTTTTGTGGAGGGAGTTGGAGCGGTCCGCCGTCCTATAGGTCCTTCTCAAACAGCGCCAGGCGTTTGCTCTTATCCTTGGCTGTAGGAGTGGGTGGTGTGTCATTTTCCACATTGCTTTCTGTATGGTTAAATCATAGGGAATGTCCAGCATATCTAGGTATTCTATCCTAGATATGCTTGGGGTTGTTGCGAGCATATCCCTCTGGGGGTGGTTTTCTGGGTTTCTTAATTTGAATTGGGGGCTGGGTCGTCCCCTTCCCTGTATAGTACCCATGTTCTCTATGGTCCATCCCATACGGCGGATAGTTTGGAGGATATGTTTGAAATGAGGGGAGGTTCCATGCGGACCTGTTGCAGTAGGGTGCTTGGCAAGGTATGAAAGTAGTCTGGGTAGACTATGTGGGTTGGTTAATTTGAGCGCCTGTGCAAAGTTAGTCCTTGCTGCTCTGGACCAATGTTGTTGCGGGAGGTCTGGAGCAAGGAATTCCTTTATCCAGGTACCTAGGATGTGATTGGCATGGCTCTCAAAATCTATTAGTCCCATGCCTCCGCTTGAGCGTGGGCCAAATAATGTTTCCATCCGTATAGGAGGGTGAGAGCCAGGCCACAGCCAGCCCTGGATAAGCGCGCGAATTGAGGTTATAAAGGTAGGTGAGAAGGCTATCGCATGGGCCTGGTACCACAGTATTGGGAGGATGAGCGAGTTAGCAACTGTAACTCGTCCTGTTAGTCCTGGGGTTCTCCCCTTGAGGGAGGCTACGCGTTTGGATACCCGTTGTAACAGGTTACTTTCCATTGTCTCATTAGCATATCCCCCTGATTCTAGCCAGATTCCAAGGTGTCGGACAGGAGTGGTGGTGGGAGGTGTTGCAAAGGGTAAAATAATTGGGTTTTTTCTTCGAGTGTTGGTGTGAGGTTCTGATGTTGTTGCCCAATTGTTTGTGTATTTGCCTAAGAGGATGATTTCTGTCTTCCTTTTTGTTGAGCGATGCATTGCTCACCTTGGAGTATTCCTCTAGAGTGTGTTCCATCTGTCAGGCATCTTCATTGTTTGCTATTCCTGCTACGCAGTCATCTGCAAAGGCCAGTATCTTGACTGTTGGTTGTCCTTGTGCGGTTATCCCCATGAGATGTGAGTCAGTTACTAGGAGGAGCAGGTCAAAGCTGAAATTGTATAGCAGTGGGCTGAGGGGATCCCCTTGTTTGAGCCCTCTGTGTGGTTTGATATTGTTTGTTAGGAATCCAGGGCCGCATACAGCCATGGTTGCAGATTTTGTTAGGAGCATCGCCCATTTTATGAATCTTGGTGGGAGTTTGAAGGCATGTAGACATTCTTTTAGGTATGGCCAGCTAACACGGTCATACGCCTTTTCCTGATCCAAGAAGACCAGGGCACCAGTTGCTTTGGATTGGCAAATGTTTGCAACAGGGTGTATATTGTTCCATATTGAACGCCCTGGTATAAACCCAAACTGATTGGGTGGTAGGACGTCAGATGCAATTGCGCCTAATCTAGCTGCTAGAATTTTTGTTAGAATTTTTGTGTCAGTGTTGGAGAGTGCAATTGGGCGCCAGTTGGCCAGGTCCAACTTGTCACCCTTTTTATACAAGGTTATAACGTAGGATTCATGGCCTCCTGGTAATAGGCGTGTTTCCAACAAACTCTGATTCATTGACGTCAATAGGAGGGGGGCGATTTGTTGAAAATTTTTTTTGTAAAACTTGTAGGGTATCCCATCAGGCCCTGGGCATTTCCTACGTGGTGCACCGCGAATTGTTTCAAAGCTCCTCCCATGTAATAAGGGATAGTATATTGTAATTTGGTGGTGTACTTAGTATCATGGCAGTTTGAATAAAATTTTTAACTTTTTGTGGATATGTTGGCATTTCGCGATATAATTTGGTGTAATAGCAGTGTACTTCCGCCTTAATTTCCTCAGGGTCAGTTGCCACGGTGCCGATGGTCTTGTGGACCTGTGTGCACACAGGATGGTTTCTGTGGGAGTGGAATTGGTAGAAAATGTATGTTGAACAGGTTTTGCCTTCCTTTATGAACTTACCTTTGTTCAATACTTTGATTCTGTGTTGGTGTTCGAAGATGAGATTATTAAGTTGGGCTGAGGTTTCTGCCCATTTGCGTCCCCAATTAGGGCTATAGCCAGATCTTGGAGTATTTTTTTCCAGGTGGTCTAGTTCTTCTAAGGTACGCTTGATTGTGGCTGTGTCCACGGTGTACTTGCATGATGCAATATATCAGGTTTTGTTGATTAAATCTTTTTTGAAATTTTCCCATGTTCTGATGGGATCCAAAGTGAATGGATCTGTGAATTCTGGGTTTGTAGCCTTGTTTTCAACCCAGTCTGATATCTCAGGCAATTTTATATTTTCTGGGTGAAGCTTTCTCCAAGGCGACACCTGTGTGTGGGATTGGGTTGGCGCTAACTGCACCTTAACTAATTGGTGATCAGAAAAATTGATCTTTTTTGTTGTAAATTTGGAGATTCTTGAGTGGTGGGATTATGAGATGAGGATGTAGTCAATATGACTCATCGATATGAGCAGTCCCTCACGTATGTTGGGTCTTGTCATATGAAGAAGGATTGGTAAATTGGGGGAAGAGCATCCTGTAAGCCAAGAGATGCCTTCATTGTGCGATATTCAATGTGTCCAGGTGGGTATCCCCTGGGATTAGGCCATTGATCTGTATTGGGGTTATCCCAGCAGTTTAAATCGCCTAACATGATGATATCTGGTGGGAGGGTGAGAGTAGAAATTTTTATAAAATGATTTTTCTCTCAGTTGCAGTGCATGGTGCATAGATACATGCTAACGAAATTATTTCATCTTGGCATGTGATTGTTGCTACCAGGAATCAACTATGCAAGTGTGATGATGAATTTGTAATTTTAAATTTTTTGTTGTTTTGGACTATTACCCCACAGTGAGACGTCCATACTGATTGTGATGGTGCGACCCTGACTGACCAGGATTATTCTTCCCCTTGTAAGCAGTGGGTTTATTGGATGGCCAAGATGTCTACAAGAGGTTTTTGCAGGAATGCCAGCTTTTGGCTTGGGACGTATGAGCCCTGGCTCCCGCGATGTTTAATGTCCCTATTGACACTGAGGTGCCCGCGGCGCCTCAGGAGCAGTTGGGAGGACCCTCTGGTCCTATCCCACCACAGCTCATTTTGGCCATGCTCCGCATCTGTACTCCAACTCTTTCACTGCCATTGTTGGTTCCCTTGATCTGACCCAATGATCCAAGGGAATTGCGGTTTTTTGCATTTGCGACAACTTTTCCTGCACAGGTCTCATGTTGATTTGATGTGGGTTGTTGATTGGATTTTATATTTTTGAGGTTCAACTTTGTTTCATTGTGCACCGCATTTTCACCCAAATTGCGGTTGCATTGTTCCTCGGTATGTGCATGACTGATGACGCTTTGTGGCTCAGTCTGGTTACTGTGAAAATTTTGAACTGGGCATATTGTTCTGTTTGGTTGGTTCAGTGAATATCCAAAATATCCTCCCAAATTTGTCCATGGTTAATGGCAGATTCCGCGTGTGCCGCCGCTTCAGCCGCTGCTCTCTTGCGGGCTTTTTGTGCTGCTTTACATTGTTTACTTGTAACTAGGTCCACGATGGAGTATATTCCTTCTTCACCCCAGCGGAATGGGTCGTGGCCATCAGTCATTTTGGTGACGTTTTCATTATCTTTGTCCATAGCTTCTTCACAAAAATCATTTTCCATTAAGCCCTCTATTACAGGGCATGCATGTTCCTTGTGGCCCAGTGATTTACAGTGGTTGCAAATGGGTGATGCGCATTCCAGTGTAACTCAGAATGCAGCTGACTGGCCCCCATCTGCAAAGTGAAATTCTGCTGCGCGGAGAATTCTGAATAAATCCTCTTCCACTTCTGGGAAGGGGTTGATTACAGTGATAGCTTTGCCCATGCACAGGTCGGGCATTAAGCAAAATCGCTGTAATTTGAGTTGTTGAATTTCTCTGTAGGCCACAAGACCTTTGCGGAGCTCCTCCTCAATTACCTTATGAGGACGGTTGGTGGAGAGCGAGTCAAAGGAGATGAACAAAGTTTTCACTTTGTTCCATCTGGTGCATGCGGTGCGCACAATTTTTTTGCCCTCAGGGAGGGCAATTTCCACGCTGATTTTTGCTGTGGCATCAGCTTCATTGGCTGTTTACGAAACCAATATTGATCCAGCCACAGCCCATGTTGTTGGTGGCTACATACACCGCGTGAGGGAAAAGTGAGGGCTGTGCCTCACATGTTTTCTCCCACAGGGTTGGTGACTCATCCCCAAGGAAGAGTCTGATCCCGTGTTCCACCTTTTACAAAGGTTGGTTGAATAGAATGTACATGTATTGCGCGTGATTTACAGTAAATACCATGAACACAGATGGTGTCTGAGTTTGCAATTTTTTTACAGCTTGGGTTCCTGGTCCCCCTCCAGGGCGTTTCTTGCCCTTAGTTGCACCGTTAAGCGCACCGCTTGCTGCGACGCTCGCCCATGTTATATTATTTTTGTTATTAAAGTCGCCCATCTTTCCTGTGTATGATTATCCAAATTTGCTGTTTGAATCAAATCTTAGTAACTAGAGTGATTGTTATGAGAAAGAAAAGCGCCCTATTGCAACTTATATTAAATGATGTCTTTCATGTTTGCAACCAAGATTACCATCTCAAATGGTCTATCATTTGGAGATATTGGGAGATACATCTGATACCCCTAATAGAAGCTTCAAACTTAGTCCAGTGCGAAATTTGAATTTTACAAAGGGGACTGAGAGTGCTAAGGAGTCCAATAATTGAACCATGCCAGTAAATAAGACCAAGGAGTTCAAGCGTACCATAAAGAAAGACAAACGCTGTTTTTAGTGTGGAGGTAAAAGGACACTTCAATGTTCAATGCAAGAAGACAAAGGAACAGATCAATTTGGTCCAGGAAAAGAGGCCAAACCTGCACAGGAGTCAGGAAAAGGGCCCGCGGCCTAGATGGGGAACAATCTAGAGCAGCAGATAACCTGATCCCCCTGATATCTTGCATGAAGAAATTGACATTAGTGATTTGTTTGTTAATGATGATGTGCAGGACCAACTTTATCAAGTGGTCAATCTAGATGTCAACGCATTAACCAGATCCAGAACAAAGGGGATTGATCCGCGAAATAATTAAGAAAGTTGCTCGACTGTATGCATGACAATTAGCAGATATGATTTGAGTTGCAGAGAATCTGGAAGTATTGACTGAGGTCAAATTAGATGAGGCAAACCTGTTTATCAACTTTTAGCGCAATTAAGGAATAGTTTCCTGATATAACAGCACAAATTAATCACACCTTCAATTCAGCAAATAATGCAACAATACACTCAATAAATACGATTTTACTATACTATGAGTGCACATATATTGATATATTGGTTAATCAAGTATGGGAGGGTAATAAAAGACAGTGGAGGGCCTATCAACATTGTCTCGACCAAGCTGGTGAAGAAGATGAGAATCTCGCCTGATCTAGAACACAAGAAAGATTATGGCACAGCTGGGCCAAATACAACCATCTCCTGTGGAGCGTATAGTGCTTTGCCACTTTAATTTGGATCTTTAATGGTATCCGCCCCAGCAATAGTTTTGGCCAACCAAAGCTATAATATTCAGATCAAGATCTAGTTTCTACAGAAGTATGGTGTTAAATAAAACTTTGAAGATAATACATTGACCATATTAGGTCAGACGTTACCACTAGTTTATCAGAAAGATGGAGAAGCTCCACTGATAAGGAGAAATAATTTCAATAATCTGATCTACAACGATGGCATTGTCCCAAAACATTACCAATCGGTTGGTCAAAAATAAAGAGAAATGATGACAAAAAATCCTGGAAAATTGGGGGATTCCATTGAGGATCAAGAGCTCAAGAACTATACCACTGGGATCACGGATCATAGTTGAAATATAATTGACGTTGGAGATACCTGAGCTGCAGTATGCAGAAGTTGGAAGACCCTGGAAGAAGTCCAGAGTAGAGCCTTAGGTGGCTCCTGGAATAATTAGCCAGGCCATGGAGAAATTCGAGTTCTCCTGGTGAACTTGTGCAAAAAATAGCGAAATTGAGAAGAATCAGATTATCACAATTGTTCATCTAATCCCAACAGCGGAATTTAAGCAAATTCCATGACTTCAGAATTCTCAATGAGATGGGATTACCAGCAGGGGTGACTGAAAGAATCAATCTATTGGTTGATCAAGAGCAACTCGCTGATCTGATGGAAAGACAACAGGAGGAGGTGCAAATATTATTTGAAAAGTATTGGGAAATATTACCCAGGATGACCATAAATTGGTATGTGCGTGGAATGTCATCTACAAAGTTGACACCAGGGAAAAACTTCTGATAAATTGAGACTGATTTGAAAGCCAAAGGTGTCTAAAGTGGTAGTGGAAGAGGAGATCAAGCAAACATGTGAATCTTAAGCTTCTAGTTCCATCATCAAGTCTCTGGGCGAGCCCTATCCTGATTGTGAAGAAGAAGGATAGTTCTAATTGGGTGGTGACCAATTATCAGATGCTGCATAAGATAATGAAGAAGGATTCCTATCAACTACCACAAATTAACGATGCATTAAATTGATTGGGAGAAGCGAAGTATTTTTCTACAATGGATCTGATCCTGGTTAGTGAAAAATTGATTTGCCCATGAAAGACCAGGAGAAATGCAAAATCATCACCAAGCAGGGGCTGCTTCTACTGTCAAGGATGCCCCAAGGTCTATATAATGCGCCTGTGACGTTCCAGAGAGCCATGGAAGCCAACTCAAATGACCTGAAGTTGTCATTCATTCTGGCTTACTTGGACGATATAAATGTGTTCAGTAGGGCATTTACTGACCATTTACACCACTTGGAAGAAGTCTTCAAGAGACTGTCTATGGCTAACCTGAAGATCAAGCTGAGGAAGTGCCACTTCTTCAAAAAAGAGTTGATATATCTGAGATTCGCTATCAACTCTAATGGACTGCACTCACGAACCCAGAAAATTGAGGCCATATAGTGAATGGCTGTTCTGAAAAGTGTTCAAGATATAAGTATTCCTTGGAATGGATTAATCTACAGAATATTCATATCAGATTTTGCGAGAATTGCTGAGCCCCACTTTCATTTTCTGAAGGATCCAAAAAGGATTCATTTTTAATGAAAAGGCCCAGAGTTTTTTGATGAATTACGCCAGTATCTGATGGATTCTTCAATATTAATAAAACCAAATTTTATATGAGAATTTATAGTCCAAATCAATGCTTCATTAACGGCAATTTGCGCCATCCTGAGCAAAGCAGATGATCTTGGGGATGAACATATGTTACATATGTGAGATGGACACTATCAGAAGCCATAAAAGAAATTGCACTATTACTGAGCTTGAACGCCGTGCAGTAATTTATGCATGTAAACAGCTTTGAGTGTATATTCATGGAGCGCAATTTAAAGTAGTGACGGACCACTCCTCGTTGCATTGGTTGCATAATTTTCAAGAGCCATAAGGATGACTGGCCCAAAGGGCAATGAAGCTACAGGCTTAAAATTGAAAGAGATAGTCCACTGAGCGGGAGCTTCTCATCAGAATGTGGATGGCTTATCGAAGTTACCAATGGTCCAAGTGGTATATCAGCAAGTGGATGAGCAATTCCAGAGAGTGTCAAAGGAGAAATCAGGATTGATCCCTTAGAAATTCAAAGTGCACTTCAGAAAGCAATGGGAAACACTGAGACCATGGATATGAAGCTTTTAAGGTTATGACAGGAAACAATTACTATTTCCAAGACTGTCAAAACGAGTGACAATTGTTCAAGCTGTGAATAAGGTTGTCAGGCATGGAGTCCTGAGGAAGAAGACTGCCACATTGCCAGTACTATTGCTGAAAGTCTATCAACTATGATGTAGTGGATTATCTGGCTTGCTTGTGGAGTGCCAGTTGCACAAGCCTCACAAAAACATGACTGGATATTGACTATTCCGCCCTGGATTTTCCTGGCATATGGTTTCCATTGATGTGATGGGACCGTTAACCATTAATACAGGGGGAGTCAAATACATCATAGTTGCAATTGACCATCTTACTATATGGGTCAAGATGAAGACCCTGGCAAAGTTTAACACTACAATCACTGTAAAGTTTATCCTGGATCAAGTCGTATACTTCCATGGATGCTACAAGTCATGTTGAATGACAATGAAACAATTTTCACATTCCACATAATCCTGAGATTAAACAAGATAATAGGGATCTGAGGAGTCATATCAGTACCTTTCCAGCTGTAGATGAATGGACTGGTAGAATGGGTCAATGGAACACCTGCTGTGATACTGAGGAAGCTGGTCACATGGAGAACTTCCATATGGGAAACGTACCTCAGTTTTGTAACATTTGCATACAACACAAGTCATTATATAGTGACAGGAAAACCGCCGTTTGAGTTACTATATGTTTCAGGATTTTAACCAGATGAATCCTTCTGATAGTATCTGAATTAGGGGTTTTGGTTAGTCGGGCATAATTGCTTGCTAATCGCCTAGTTCAACACTATTTAATGCTATATTTTTGTTTGAGTTTAGGTTTGACGGAAGCTGCGTTTTCTGCCAAAATGCCATCCAAAGGTCATTGTGGGAGTTTCCAGCAGAAAGCTGATGAATCCACTATGAATCATCCAAAATGGTACCATCATCTAATTTGGAGCACCGGTGACTCATGATGAGGATGCTTGAATTCATATTTATTTATGAGTTTATATATAATCGACCAGTGACTTATGCTGAGGATGGATTGACCTGTTTTATATTCGGTGATCAGTGAGCAGATCTGGAGGGAATCACTATGAGTATGAATGAATAGAGTTTCCAATCTGATAGAGAGTTGTGGCATCAAGAGGCCGATGGGTTTTTCAATAGTTGATTGGCCAAAGAGTACTTGGGCGCAGTAGCCCTGAAAGTAGTATAAATAGTCGTTCATTCCCTCCTAATAAACATCTCTCGTTTGCCATATTTCCTGTTTGTTTGAAGTAGCTTGGTGCAACTAGAGTGGAAAAAGGTGGAATAGGAGATCCACAATAGGCGCAGGTGATCATGCATAGAGTGGCCAGCGCTGCCAGCTCCCATACCTCCTCTCTATGAGGAACCAGTGGGAACCTTGTCAGCTGGCTACCAGCGGATGAGCTGACAAGCTGTCAACCCTAGCGGGGTGCAGCGCGGGAGGTGCCATAGCTGCCCAAGAAGGGGGATGGACTCGCTGGGGCATGCCCAGATGGGTTGGTGAAGGGTCACAAGGGTGGAGCAGCGCGGAAGTGCCTGAGCCGCCCAGGAAGGGGGCAAGACTTGCCAGGGCACACGCCGAGGACACCTGGGGCTAAAGGCGAAACCCATTGGTGGTTAGTTGGTAGGTTGGACGCAGGACTTATAGTGGTTGGTACGCCAATGAAGGCGAAATAGCAAAGGGCCGCCAGTCTTCATACTGGTTGGCCTGGTACACTAGCAGAGCCCAGGGTCAATTTCGTGACAATATGGAAGGAAGGCCACGTTACCACTGTTTTTATATTCAGTGGTTGAACCAACATCAGGGATGAGTAACAAGCAGTACCTAATCTGATTGTCAAATTCTCTGATTGGGAGGCAATTGAAATCATTCAATATGATCTTGAAGAAAAGGATCAAGGCAAAAATGATGGATGATAAGAACTGACTGGCATTGTCAGAATACCAAGTAGGCAAAAAGTTGCCTATTGCGATATGCATGATCTGGAAGATGAAACAAGCAAGACGCATTATGGTTGGGTCTGTTTTATATTATTTCCAAGATGGTGATGGATGGCTATCCCAAAAAGAACCTCTTGGATGGAAGGATTGTGAATTTTGTCCATGCTAAATATCTAAAGCAATGAATCAAAGAAAAATAATAATAATAAAAAAGTGTTCCCCAAAAAAGCTGAATTATTGAGATGGTTATGTCCTGATAATTTGGTTAATTCTTAAATAGGGACCTCTGAACCAAAATAGATGGTTAAGTATTAAAAAATAAGACCTCTGAATAATAGAAAAATGGTAGGTCAGAGTTTACCTAAGAACCAGTTTTGGGAATATATCAAAAATATGGACCACTGAACTGAGTGAAGGTCATGTTCCATATGAAAAAAATAATAGTAAAGGATTGATAAAAATATAGGAAAAAAACATTAAAAACGCTTAGAAAAAGATATATTTATATAATTCTATTAGTTACTCTCAACTTGGTGATGATTTTGCTTATGTCGCCACTTGGGGAAGGGAGGATGTATCTCAGTAGGGGTGAATAAACCGTCAAAATCTATGTGAGATTGGATGCTATCAAGAACTAGACCTACTCAAAACCAAGTTAATTGAGCGGAGGCTGATCCCTGTGAGAACTTGTCAAGGGGAAGAGAGATGAGAATATTGGTACTTTCCAAACGCAATATCCCAGATTGGGGAGGGAAGTAACAGAACAAGAAGAGGCGGTTGGCGAATAGCCCTGATTAATCCAAATATGGCACTGGAACCAGAAGATTGATCTTGAGTGCTTGCCAATGGCTTTTTCAAGAACAATGGAAATATGAGCCAGCATTGAGCAAGGGATACTAGGTGGGGGGTTGCCAAATCATGCACCATTAAAAGCCATCAGGGGAAGGTACCAAAGGGATGCACTGAAAACGAGATAGTCATTGTAGGGAGCAGATGGAATCCTGCAGATGATAACTATGAGCTTCTTGGATCTGAAAAGCAGAATGAGTGATGGAATCTGGGAGAGGCTGAAAGCTTCATGGTCCAACTTAGAAATTGGCTGGAAAAATGAAGGACATAGACTGCAACATCTCAATCTAGGATGTTTTCGAGATTGAAGTGTTCAGAGTTATAGACAGAACCTCAATCACTTGGGTTCTAAAATTGCATAGGTGAGCTTGAAATGTTTGCAATTTCTGATGGCCAGTTTTCGTTGAAGGAACAGCTAGTTTGTAAAATTGGCCAAGTTGGAAAAGGAAATCTGGAATCAAATCAGATCTGGTGAAGTATGATCAATTAGAGCGGAGGGCATTGCATCAGGAGGTTTGAAAATGATTGTAGGAGTATTTGTGAAAGGAGCCAAATCCAGGAGAGTATTAGAATCTAATTTGGGAATCGATGACAGAGGGAGTATTGGCTGCAAGTTATTTGAGATAATCGCTAATCTGGTTTTGACAGAGTTGGATACCATTTCTGGTAGTTCCATAAAAGACTGGCTACGGATCCTTGACTGGGAGTGTGAGTCCTAGGGGGCCATAGAAAAGATTTCTTCATGCAGATCAACTCATCAGATGGAAGAGCTGAGCATCCTTATCAGACATACTGTTGAGCAGTTGCTGGTACCAAGATTCCAAATTTCAACATATGATCTGGACAAGAGGGGGAATGTTGGACTTTTATAATAGTTGACATTATTCACTTTTGTCTTAATTAAGCTTTAATTTCTGCAGAAATTATTTTTAAAATTAATTAGATAAGCTCTTCAGAAAAGAACTAAGACTGATTTTAGCAAAGAAGTTATTATGAGAAAATAAAAAGATCAAATAAATGAGCATTCTTATTTTGTGCCATGAGATGATGATCAATGGCAGTGACCTCTTGTTAAGGATGAGGAGAAAGATCAGGAAATTGAGGATGCCATACCAAGATCCTGAATATGACAACGGGTCATAATCCCTGACTGGGGGAACCAGAACCTGAGATTAGTATCATCATGAGTAAATTGATCAGCATGGCATGACAGAGGGTCATGGGGACTGCGCTAAGAGGAGGCTTTAGCAAGGAGGAAGAGGAAGGGAACCACATGCCAAAAGTTGTCCTAAGCAGCATTGAGTGCAGATAGACTGTGCTCCGCTTGGAACCAAGAAATATTCAACTTGGTGTCTGAGGTGGTATTATCCTGTCCCAATACTATTCTCGCTGGAAATCTAGGCAAGAGGGGGTATTGTTGGACTTTTTCCCACCTTTCCAGCCTCCTAGATTACCATGGATTGCTAGGGGATAAACCCTATGATGAGTAAATTGAATATCAGTTGACCCTAATTTCAGGCTAACAATGTTTGGGGATTTTAGGTAATTCGCCTGGTTCAGATTCATCAAGGATCAATATGGGTGAATGCTTAAGATCTCATCAGGTAAGGTGATGACATATGGGAGCATCTTAGTTGATTAATGATTAACTATCAGGTGTACCAATTGGTATTGGTTGGGTTTCATCACCAATTAATTGGAATTTAATGAGCAAGTTGCAAGGCGAGTGATGCCTACAACTAGTGAATCAATCATTTGGTTTGCAATATGCCATAATGGGTAACAAGTCTCATTACCTAAGCAGTTCACTCGCCAAATATGGTTAATGTCTCTGGGATTGAGTGGAAAACTATAGGGACACGTTTTCTGTTTCTTTCCATTTTAGGTCTTGAGGATGTCTGACAAAGGAATCCTAAACCGATGGAGAAGACCATCGCTGGTGGGATGTAAAAGGGAATTTAAATAGCAACGGTTGCCATTTCATGACTGAAATGCCAATTGAGGGTTGGGCACCAATTTCCCTCTAATAAATTCCACTGATAATTCAGAGAAAAAGGATAAAATAGAAGAATTTATTATTGGTTTTAGTTCTATTCATCTTCAGGAAATTATTGCTTGTGTGCTTTAATTGGAAACTATTTTGCAAGGTATAGAGTAAGGATCAATGATCTTAGAAGAGAAGCTGAAATTAGACTGGAATTGCTATAGACTCCACGAGATGAGACAAGAGGCTGTAAATTTAGGGATCTGAGCGTGGATTAAGTTAGGCGGATAAGGGTGTAGGTCCTCAATAACAACATCAAGAGTATTTTTGGGGAGAAATACAGGTCAAGCTTTGGAACAGAAAGAAATATCTATTCAACTACAGATGATAGTCCTCATACTATTATCAATCAAATATCATTTATTATTAGACAATGCGAATCCTTCACATAATGACCCTGTGCAGTTTTACAATTAGGGATTATTAGTCTTTAACAATCAGTGAAAACCCATGAATTTTAACAGGTGTACTTAGACAACACAAGTGTTCAGTGGGACATTCACCAATCACCCGGAACACTCAGAGGAAGATTTCAAACGCTTAGCGATGGTAAACTTGAGATTAAGCTGAGGAAATGCAATTTATTTAAGAAAGAGCTTGAATATTTTTGGTTTGTGATAAATTATGGTGGATTACAACCACAGCCATAGAAGAGAATAGCCATTGAGCGAATTTCATTCCTTAAGAGTATTTGGGACATACAAGTCTTTTTAGGATGGTCATCTACTATTGATGATTTATCATAGTTGTTGCTGGAATTTCCAAACCACTATTTCAATTACTGAAGAATTTAAAAAAAGGTTTAATATGAAACAAGGAGGCTAAAAAGCTTCCAATGAGCTCAAAAGATATCTGATGACTAGTCCTGTTCTGAAATACCTAAATTCCAAGTGGAAAGATTTTAATTCAGACTGTCTACTTGTTAACGGCGATTAAAGCCATTTTAGGTCAAGCAGACAATGACAGGGAAGAGCATCAGGTGGTGTATGTGAGGTGGACATTAATACCAATAGAAAGGAACTAAACCGTGATGGAGTGTGAATGCCTCGAGGTGATCTAAGCCTGTAAACAATTCTGAATATATAATGATACACACATTAAGGATGTCACCAATCACTTGTCTCTACGCTAGTTGCATAATTTTAGAGAACCAGAGGGGTTACTGACTCAATGAGCTTTGAAACTGAAAGCCTAAAATTCCAAAACTATACACCAAGCAGGAGCAGCACATCTGAATGCTGAAAGATTATCTAGATTACATGCCATTCAAGTCATATAGCACAAGCCGGATAAATTATAACAAATGTTTGAAGGAAATACCGTGGATGACCCTGCGGAGATTTGAAGTGCGCAGAAGAAAGCAATGGAAAAACCTTGAAGAACAGATAGTTGTATATGTTGATTGACAGAAAACGGTACTTATTCCCTAAACTGTCAGAACGCTCAGAACTTATAAAGGCGCACACAAAGTAGTAGTAAATGGTGGCCTATGAAGAACAATGGACCATCTACGCCATTATTATAACTGGCAATCAATTAATTATGATATAGCGGATTATCTAGCCTGTTGAATGGCATGTCAACTCCAAAAACCACACAAGAATGTGGAGGATACCGGCTAGTAAACCCTGGGTTAACCTGGCACACAGTGTCAATAGACGTGAGGGACCCTTGAGTGTCAGTACTGGGGGATTAAAGTACATTATAGTCGCAATAGACCATCTGAATAGATGGGTCAAGATGAAGGCCTTGAGCAGAGTAAATGCTACAAGAACTGTAAGATTCATACTAGATCATTTAGTGTACCAGTATAGATGCCCGCAAGTATCAATAGGTGATAACAGAACCAACTTAAGTATTATGTGATACAAAGATTGAATAATTAATGGCCATCAGAGGAGTGGTGTCCGTTCCTTATCATTTAAAAATGAATGGAATGTATGAAGAGTTAATGGAACTCTAGCTGTGAAGCTTCGGAACTGGTAGAGGGAAAACATTTTCTTTAGGGTCTTATCTGAGCTCAGTTACATTCATGTTCAAAATCAGTATTATACGGCAATAGGAATATGCCATCTAAACTCTCATATTGATAAAGAGCCCACTACCGCCGATTTTTTATTCAGAAGTGAAACCAGCTTTGAAGTTGAACGCAGAGCTTATTTAGCCATATTGGCTAGCATCATGATTATATTTTAATCATAGGAATTTGACATGACGTTGAAGAGAAAAATCAGAGTGAAGAAGAAGGATGATCAAAATTGACCAGCGCTTAAAGAGTACCATTTGTGAGAAAGGTAGCCTATTGAAACACCCATGGGTTTGAAAAAGAAGTCTAATTGGACGCTTATGGTCAGTTTCATTCTAGGTTATTGTTAAGATGGCGATAGATGCCTATATAATAAAAAACATGACTGATGGTCATATAGTGAACCAGGTTCATACCAAATACTTAATGTATTGAATCTAAGAAAACAATAATTGCAATGATCCTTCAAAAGCTGAACCATGGTCTCTGGATAACTTTCAAGAGGGGACCTCTGAACCATAATTGGTGGTTAAGTCTCAAGTGAGGACCTCTGAACTATAAAGCTGGTTAAGTCTCTGAGGGGACAGCTGAATTAAAAGTGATGGTTAAGTTTCAAAAGATGGACCTCTGAATCTACTGATAATAGGTTAATTCCCATTGAAAAAGAAAAATAAATATAAAAATTGGTATAGAAGATAAAAGATATGAGTATATATACTAAAATTGATTTTTCCCGCAATCAAGAGAATCTGGCGGTGTTCCCACCTACCATTGTCATACAGGGAGAAGGGGGATTAATTACAAGGAGTTAACAAAGACTGTGAATGTTGGCAGTATCAGCTCATGTTGAAACTATTTTTGCCATAAAGAGGCTGAGGAAGAAGAATCAGAAGATCTGCTCAGATCAAAAATGGAGAGCCCGGCTTGGGGGAGTACATGAACCAAGGAATTGGTGAAATTAATCTAGAATATCTTAGGTGGCGTAGAGTCATAATAGTCAAACCTGGGGGAATACAGACTTTCCAAGACACATTACTGGTGATATTTACCAAAAATAGTCTTGGTACATCATGGAGCCGTTGGAAACACAATATAGTGAGGCAGCAGTGAGTAGGAAAACGAGAAGAGGAGCTGCATTGCAGAGAAAGGGAATGTATATGTCAAGTGAGGACAAGACTGATCTCTGCTGAGTTTAAATTCAACTTTTATGGCTAAAGTATGACCACGGAATGAGAAGGCATCCACTCCCAAATTTATATCATTCTCTGAATAATCTGGTCATGAAGGGGATGTGTTAAAATAAGTAAGCCCACATTATCTATCTCAATCAAATTATATAAGTATCTACTTTATCTATTGGGTATGATTCACCATAGCAGATGTGAGTTATCATAAGATATGAAAACCATTATTGTTTATAATTACTAATGGGATACTAAAGGAGCCGTCATGATAGGATTCTTCATGATTGACAATGTTCTGTCAGGGAAGATCCTTAATAATGTATTTTTATATGGTTTAATCATCATTTTAATAATTGGAAAACTAAATTATATTGTAAGAGTAATCAGAGCTTGTTGTTGATCAAAGAGTTTATTATTTTTGCTAGGTGTTTAAAAGACTTTTGGTAGTAATTTGCAAATTACCCTTTTAGGTAATGCAACCTGAAGTTAATGGGTAAAAGGTCCCATTACCTAAGCAGGTTGCTAGCCTGATAAGGGTAATCCGCTGGGGATTGATCAAAGGCGTTGGTACATGTTCTTCAATATAACCCAGAAGGGGTTGTGTTCTAGTCAGCGGCAAAATCTGACTAGATGGATGAAGAAGATCATCGCTTGAGATGACTCCAGAGAGATAATTCATTAGTGACAGCTGCCGTTTCTTACTGGGGTGCCAATGGAAGAGTTGGGCGCTGGATCCTCTAGTATATTCCCTTGTTTTTCATTAAATAAAGCAGACTTAAATACCTTAATTTGTAGATTGTTATAAGTTTTTGGCATTTTACTTTTGGAATCAGAGTTGATAGTATATTGGTCCTATGTATATATATTGCTATCAAGATCTCTATGAGAAACCGCGTTAAGAGAGGAAGGGAACGCAGAACATACTGATTCTACGCTAAGTTTCATTAGCAAATTCCATGTTAGGAAGAGAGAAGATCCCTTAGCCCATGAATATCTTCAAGAATAGAAGTAATAACGTTAGCACCAGTCTAGCGTTGGTGAAAATACTCAATTTGGGTGTGAATATTCAAATAGGACGATAGTCATCATACTATTGTCATCCATTCAACTATTATTTATAATTTATACAACGCACGCATCAGGACTTGTGCAGTAGACTAAAAAATTTGCATTTGGTGCTCTTTATAAGGGGTAGAATGTATATAGAATTTAAAGTTTACAATTGCGTTGAGTTAGGATAGCCCCAACTGCTAAATTGCTAGCAAAAGTGAATATAAAAAACAACTTGTCAAACATGTTTAGACGAAAGTAAACTTATTACAAAGGACAGTCCTCAGCGCATTAAGAGCTTGTTCTTGTTCAGGAAACAACTCAAAAAGGACGTTATTCTATATAAGGTAGATGAGGGACTCTACTAAATTGGAAAAAGGAATAAAATGATGAAGAAAGCTAACCAAGCCCAAGAATACTAAAAGATCCTTAAAGCTTGGGGGCGCAACATCTTCTTAATGGCAGAGAATTTATCTAAGATGGGATAAATTCAATATTTTGAACCCTTGTATCCAAGTAATTCATTTTAGTTGAAGGAAAGAGCACTCAAAGGCTAAAAAAATCATGGAGACTTTTGAAGATAATTAAAGACTTTCTCAGTGATTTTACATATGGCCATTAAGCTCTCAAAAATACATTAGCATCATCAAGGTATACAAGAATACAGGTGGGTTCAAATCTCTCAGGATCTTATCCATGGCTCGTTGGAAGATAGTGGAGCATTACAAAGGCTCTATGGCATCTGGATGGCTCAAATAACCCTTCAGTGGCTACGATCGCACATCTGTATTGATCTTCAGGTGCTATCTCTACTTGCTAATATCCACTAGTGAGATTTATTATGTAACAGTACTAGGACCGGGCAAGAAAAATGTGTGAGTCAGCAAACTGAGGCAGGAGATAACTGTTTATCTTGGTAATGGAGTTAAGCCTTTGATAATTCATCACTACGCGGTGGCTACCATTATTCTTCTAAACTAACAAGAGAGGGAAGGCCAAAGGGCTACGTGAAGACACCAGTAACTTGGCGCCAAGTAGTTGTTTAAGACCATCAGCCACCAGAGCTTTTTCAACCTTACTCTTTTTGTAGGGATGGCATTGGATGGGTTGAGCATCCCTGGTCTCCATATAATGTAAGCCATGTATTTTTCCAGAAATTATAGGGGGAAGTTGAGAAAAGGGCATAGTATCTTTCTAATAATTATTTAACCTGGCTCCATTACTCACTGGTGAGCTCTCGCCTCAAAGAGGTGTTGATTAGAGCTACTGACGGGGTAACTTTAGCCCAAAGCCCCTTGGACTTCCATAGTTATGCACATTGTCAATGGCTTATACAGGAATTAGGTGAACATTAGCAGCTGGCAGTTAGGCCCCACTGTCCTAGGTTTGTCATTGAGGTTGACCAGCAGCACCAATATGGAACCAACATAAACGTAATCTAAAATTTTTGGGCAGGGGACTTTTCACTTGGAGTAACTTTTGAGCGATTTTAATTAAAAGAAAGTAAAAAGCTTAACAAGTCTACTCTATAATATTTGAATTACACTTCCAATGGGGAAGGTTGTATTTCGAAGTTACACTTGGCAGATTCTCCAAAAATGCAATGAAGTAAATAAGAAAATACAGGTTAAACTTGACCTAATTTTTATTTTTGAAAAGAGGAAATATTTATAGGCTTTTTTACAGTTTGTAATCTATCAGAGTGAATTAATCTCTGCACGATCAAATCTTCAATCAGTTGATTGGGATCCAATTGATCATCAACTTTGATAGATTGCTTGCTCCTTATGATGATGTTGGGGGAATTGAGGAAGGGGATTTTTTTGGAGATATGCGAATTTGGTAAAATCCTGACGCTTCCCCCTCAAGATTCAATTGCAGTGGAGGATGACTTATTAAAAACCTAGGATGAATACAATTTACCACAATACCAGTATCAGTATGAACAATCAAATATTCTAGTCCTTTTCAAAATATAACTCTATAAGGACCAGACCAATTAGTTCCCTTCTTTTCAGTCTGTCCACCTGGCCAAGAATGATAATACATAACATAAACTCCAATCTGATATTCAGGTAAGACTGGTTTATGTTGATTGCTTTGTAGAGTCTCTCTTCGAGTGGTGGTTACAATTGAATTCATTGCTTGAGCCTGGAGGTGGATAATCATGTCAGCCAAATTTCTCATAACTAAATCGGAATTTTCTGGGATGCTTTTTTCTAGGATAGTCTGAACACTAGAAGGGACTGAAGGATCCCGCCCATATATATACTTAAACGGGGACATCTTGATAATGTGGTGATAGCTTATCCAATAAGCAAACAAGGCACTCAGTAAATAAAGATTCCACCGAGCCAGATCAGTTGAGGCCATCTTCTTTAAAATTGAGAACAAGGTTCCATTAACTCGTTTAATGGCCCCATTTGTGGATGGATTATATGGGATGACAAATTGCTGAGTAGTGTTAAATAATTTTGATAATTCCTGTATAAGCTGCGAGGTGAAATTAGTCCCATTATCTGACATAAGGACCTTTGGACATCCATGTTTGGAATTAATATGCTGATATAGGAATAAGGCTGTAGTCTTAGTCGAAGGGGTAGCAAATTGAAATGACCTCAACCCATTTGGTCAAATGGTCGATGGCCATAATGATATACTGATGACCATGCACTCCTCAAGGAAAAGGCCCTACAACATCAATGCTGACTACTTCAAACGCCTTAGTTGGGGAAATGACTTGATGTTGATAAGTAGGGTTGGTAGTTCCATGACATTTGTAAGTAAGACATGAGTCAAGAGTCTCCCAAATGAACTCAGTCATGTTGTTACAATAGTATCAAGTCTTCAACCATCCTTGAGTTTTCTTTAAGCTGCTATGACTGACTTGTTCATGACCTTCCATTACAGCGTTGAACCTGGAGTTAGGATGTAAGAAGGGCAATCACTTAGACTTGACTTGCTTGTACAAAGCTCCATCTTGAATCATAGTATCCTTGGTAATTGATTTTAGATAGGCTCAATCCTCTTCAGTCTCTTGATCCCATAGTTCCGGTCATCCAATAACATTATACAATCGTTCTTCTTTTTCTGGTTCCAAGGTCAGAATAGTTAGTCGGGATAACCCATCCACATTTTAATGCTGAATTTTCTGAGCGATGAACAATGGAAAAATTGTAATTTTGCAATAATAAAGCCCAACGGGCCAACCTCCCATCAGGATCCTTCATATTCTGCAGCCATCATAAATAGGAATGGTCGGTAATAACAGTGAAATGGGTACCATATAATTAGGGTAAAAAATGCTTGATGGCCAAAATTACTGCCAATCATTCCCACTCAGTAACACTATAACTTCGTTCGGCCTTTGACAAAGTTTTGCTATAGTAAGCAACAAGATGATCCTTATTTTCTTCATCATACTGAGATAAAATAGCCCCAATAGCGACATTGCTTGCATCCATATGTAAAAATAAAGGCTTATTGAACTGGGGGTGAATTAGAACAGGTGCCTTCATCAAGGCGGTATGCAGAGAATTGAAATACTGTTCTTGAGCTGATCCCCACTCAAAAGACACTCCTTTTTGCAATAGATAAAATAAAGGTTCAACCATATCAGCAAAGTTGGGAATAAATTTCCAATAATACCCAAACATACCAAGAAAGACTTGAATATCCCATAAAGAAGAGGGAGGAGGCATCTGTTGGATGGCTTGAACTTTGTCTTCAAGAGGTCAAATCCCTTTAGCTGAAACCTGATGTCCTAAGAAGTCCATTTCATTTTGAAAGAATGAGCGCTTGAAGGGCTTGAGTTGTAAGGAAGAGCCCCAAATTCGGCTAAAAACTTCTTTTGAATGGTTTAAATGCTCAGTAAAGGTTTTGGAAAACATGGTAATGTCGTCAAGATATACCAAAACACAAGTAAGCTTTAAATCCCACAGCATACTATCCGTGGCCCTTTGGAAAGTTGTGGGGGCATTGCTTAGGCCTTGAGGCATGTGAGTTGGTTCAAACAACCCTTCACTCAATATCAAGGCACACTTGGCATGATCTTCTGGAGACAGTTCAATTTGCCAATATCCACTGGCTAAGTCCATGGCCGAAAAATAGGTGGATCCAGCCAACATTCTAAGAGAATCATTAATTCTAGGTAAGGGATAACAGTCCCGTCAGGTAATAGCATTCAATTGACGATATTCCATCATGACTCGATGAGAACCATCTTTTTTCTTAACCAACAACAATGGGGATTCCCAGGGACTATTGGAGGGTTTCAATAATCCAGCCTCCAGCAATTGATTTAACTCCTTAGTAACCTGGGCTTTTTTCTATTTTGGATTTATGATAGGGTTTCGCATGTATAGGAAGGTGATCACCAGTTTCAACAGTGTGCACTACACCTTTCATCTTCCCAAAATTGTAAGTATGCCTGGCAAAAATGTCGGAATATTTGTCCAATAATTGAAGCACTTATTTCTCCAGTTCCTTAGAGAGATGTTTCCCAATAGCAGGTCCCACAGTAAGGATTTCCTAATTACTCTCCAATCCAAAGTCTTGTAAACTCCCAAAGGGTTTAAAAATCATAGATATGAGATAAGGGTAACAGCTTGACATAAGCAATTGGGCGCTCTCGATCTACCAGTCTTGGCACATCAGTAAGGTTCACTAGTAAGACAGATAAAGAGCCTGAATAAGCATAATCCAATATTCCAAGACATTGTAAGAGTTCTTTGGCAGAAGGATTGACAGTGCCCTGGACTTGTAGCAAATGCCCCTTGGGAATCAAAAAGTGAAAAGGAATATTAATGATCACTTGTGATTTTGGTGGAATAACTAATTTCTCAGGAGAAAAAATAGGCATTCCCTCTTCAATATCAGCCATGGCAGGAGGTAAATTTTACATGAAGATCTTCAACCTGATACTGAAGTGAATAAGACCTTTTAGTTCCTTCTAGCAGACATAACCAACGTCGAGTGGAAACATGATCAGATAAAAGTAATGGAACTCAATACCCCAAGAGAGACAACGACGAGTCAGGGTAGTTGGTAAATCCATTAAATTCTCATAAAAATTGAGTTCTTAAGAGTAGGTCATAACTCAAATTATTGAACACAATCGCTGGAATGGTAAAGGTTAATTTCTCAATTTTCAGAAGAAGGGATGAAAAAGCTCCAATAGACCAAGTACTCTGAGGGCCAGCGGTGCCATATTCTTCATAATGAGAAATATTGGGGGTTAATTTGATCCATTTGACCAATTTGGAGGAGACAACATTCACCATAAATCCAGTATCTATGATAGCCTTGGCATTGATTTGATTCACTCGGAAATTAATTTGGGTAATGGTGCTTCCAAACTGAGAGGATAATGCCAATAAGGAGGGCAAGGAATAAGAAGAATGGTCATCTTTATTACACTCAATTGGACTTTGCTGCTCTTGCTGCGCACTCACATCATTATCAAGGTGAAGAATCTTATTGGTCTTATCTCTTTTATTTTTTTCATCTGCTTCCTTTTTAAAACAATGATCCTCAGTATAAAAGTAGCGATGACAGTAATTACACTGGATCGCTCTGTATTCTCAGGCATGGCAAAGACTTTGGGCTGACTAGGTCTAGGAGACTCATAAACTTGGGGTTTTGGAGAATTGAGGGGGCAACTCCAATAAGGCCTCCTTAATATCCAAAATACTTCGGAAATTATTTTTGACACTGATCAGATTGACTTGCATTTGCGTCCTAGTAGTAAAGGCTGACAGAACTGCGGGTATTGCATTGTCTAAGTTTAACTGACCACAGGCTATAAGAGTTTGAGCTTCCCAATAGAACCAATGAGCAAAGTCCTTAATAGATTCATTTTGGTGGGGCTGTATACCCATAAAGGCCTGTTTTTGCAAAGATAGGGTCTTCTCACTTCCAAATTCTTTGATCAGTGCTTCTTTGACCTGAGCCCAAGTAGAGAAAGTCATTAAGTGGGGAACCATAATATCTTGAGCCAATCGAGTAAGGCAATTAGGCAAGTAATTCATCTTTTGGTGATACGTGGCCTCACTTAATGCTTTTTCATACAGATATAGAAAGGCGATAATGCTGCCTTCCCCTGGGAAGTATTTGTACTCAAATACTGGATTGAAACTCATGGGAGCATTGGTATTCAAAACATGAACTCCAGGTTGTTCAGATTGAGTAGACACATAAGAGGCAGAATCGTAAGCTTGAGAAGAAAATTGAGCGTAAGGACTAACAGCTTCCATCTGAATTTTGTTAATCCATTGATTTAGGTCTGCATGCCCTACTTTTTTATCTAGTCGGCGAGATAGCTCAAAAATCTGTTCCTGTTGTGCATTGTACTTGAGTTCCAGAGTCTCAATTTCGCTTGGAGCGATTCCCCTTTTGATTCACAAGCATGTAATAAGATATCAAAGTCTTTGGCCCAATTTCCCAAATTAACCCATTTCACTGGACAAGGACTGCAGAGTCAAAATTGGGTCAATTGGTACCCCATCAGGGGTTAGGTTGCATTCTTTGGCCACCTTAGAGAATTGTTCACGTAAATGGGTCATCATGTTCATGAGAGAGTTAATTTGCTGATAAGTTCCTGAATGGCCATCAGCGCCTGGAGGTCCACGAGGTCCATCTGCACCTGGGGGTCCATGGGGCCCATCAGCTCCAGGAGGTCCACGAGGCCCTACATCTCCAGGTGGCCCACGAGGTCCTTCTACCCCAGGAGGACCCATATTTCCAGAGGTTTTCTCTACTTCATTGACCCAGAACTGAATTCCTGAGTACATTTGTTCCAATTAAAAACAGATGGGTTCTAATTTCTTCCTCCATTGATTGAATATGCTCAGAGAGTTGGGAGACACCCTCTCTCTATTCCTTCTGGATCTCTTGAACCTTTTTTGGAAACTGTACATCAATAAAAATTTGATATCCCATGATCTAACTGAATGAGCTGCTGTTGTACTTTGTTGAGGTAGTTTGATTATTAATAATAGCATCACAATTACCTCAGCTCAACTTGGAGCCGACTTGAAAAACTTGGAAATATAATTATTCAAGGATTGGAGTCCTTCTAGTAAATTGAGCATCCCTTGATGGTGCATTCCAACTACAGGTAGCAAGTGGTATAATTTAGGATGTACAAGTTGTTGTAGATATTGTTCGGAGCCAATCCCTGGCAATTGAGAGGTTTGCAGCACTTCTTGCAATATAGAAGGTACTGCATTCAATTGAGATCGGGTAGAATATATTCCATGGATTAGAGCCCCTTTAAGTAATTGATTGATGATATTTTGCAAGGCCTCAGGTGGAATTTGAAAGTCTGAGGAAAAAATTAAGTTAGGATTACAGAATTCCAAGTTGGCCCAAAATTCCAACGTGGAAGGTAATCTTAAGATTTGGGTTCCAATTGAAGGGACCCATCGTAAAATACTGCCTTGTTCTTGATCTTGAGCCTCGTCAGGCGAAAATTGAGAATCCATGGTGATAGACGTGGTTACTGGTGCGTAACTCAGAGAGCCCCTGTAGTGAGCACCAGTCTGGAAGTTTTGAATTACACTTCCAATGGGGCAGGTTGTATTTCGAAGTTACACTGGGCGGATTCTCCAAAAATGCAATGAAGTAAATAAGAAAATACAGGTTAAACTCGACCTAATTTTTATTTTTGAAAAGAGGAAATATTTATAGGAGTTTTTACGGTTCATAATCTATTAGAGTGAATTAATCTCTGTATGATTGAATCTTCAATCAGTTGATTGGGATCTGATTGATCATCAACTTTAATAGATTGTGATAGATTGCTCGCTCCTTCCAATGATGTCAGGGTAATTGAGGAAGGGGATTTTTCAGAGATATGCAAATTTGGTGAAATCCTGACACCTACATTGACATCCCCCATTCACTCCCCAATGACCTCAGATTCTCTTCCAGCTGCTCCCATATGGGCAGTGGTGAAACCCCACCCAGCATTTTCCATCTGGTGGGAAAATGCATTTGGACTGGCTCATCCAGTCCCAATAATACATCAGGTCAGTTTATTCCGCCCAAGGATCTCGCCATCCACCTGGCACATGCCCAGGCAGTGCCTCACAGCCCACTTGTTCTTTCCTGATCCCAGCTGTATTTCGTCCTTTGGTTTGAGTATGGGAAACTATTCCCATACGCAGAAAAAGACATTATTGACTTGGTCCATGTGGTGATGCTGCAAGCTAGATTCATCGAATTCTGTCCTTATAAAGGGTATTTTGATCTTGGTTTCACATGCAAAGCTGACGCCACCACTGCTGCCACCCTATCCCTGGTTTTCCAGGGTACCCCTATACCCACAACGTGCACCCAGCTCCCCACTGACACCACTATGGTGGTTCAGTTTGCAGGGTTGCCCACTCACCTTCCCCCTGTGGTGCTCCATCAGGAGCTGATGGAAAGCTTGGCCGCATATGGCTCCAGCCCCATCCTTCAGTTTGTGGTCCCCAATGGGGCCACTCATCTCACTGGGCCTAGGGCATTCACCACAATTAGCATGAATTATAACAAAATTGCCTTGTTGATTCCCCCCCACACTGTCATTCCCTCTGCCCCAACCACCCGTTCTGAACCCGTGTCAAGGGTGGGCGGACTATCTGTCCATCCTGCTTTAAGTTGGATCAGTTAAAGCGTAAATGCCACTATCTTACTGAATCCGCCAGACCTGCGGTGCATCCATCTAGCCCCAAATATGCCACACATTCCACTGCCTTTCCAGCATGGGGCACAATCCTTCCCGCCTCCCCCAAACCTGCAGCTGATGCAGCGCCCGCAGCTGCCAATCAGGCTCCTCCTCAGTCTAGTGCCACATGAACTCAACCAATCAGGAGATAGCTTGGATAACATTTTGATCCCACGTTATTCCTCAATTGAAAGCCACAGCCCATAAATTCACCAACCCCAATTTTTTATATAACTTTAATCCATGGACTTCATTGGATGAAACTGATGAAATGAGCAATGTAATTGAAGAATCAAATACCCCAAAGAATTTATACAGGTACAGCACCCCACTCAGATCTTCGGCATTTTTATGACCACTGACTGAACGCCTCTACATTCCGCTCTTAAAACTAGCTCTCTGTTGCTGCAGCTGAAAACCCAGATAACACCAACATCCGCGAGATAACCGATTTGTCAGCAGCAATACTTGGCAAGGGTATCCCTCATCCCAATGTTGCTCTGACCTATGCCTTGCAGGTCAGAGGTAACATCCTAAACCTCCAAAAAAAGCAAATGCTGCCTTCAAGAAAGTTGATACCACTTTGCAGGCCAAGATAAAAACCACCTGTGCCACCACAGCTTTATTATCCCATCTTCCTTCCATCCATCTTCGTGTGGAAGACTATTTTTACAAATACCTAGGTGCAATTTTTGATATAGGTAAGTTTGACAACCAGCTGGCTGTCAGAAAAATCGCTCACCATGTCGCTGATCACCCCACACCACTCCTATCCGCCAGGGCCTGCACACTTGCCTTTGCTATGGAATCCAATTCCAAGGATAAGCCACCCAATCCCCCTTTTTCCTTCCGCCATGGTGGGATGAGTGACTTGTCGCTGTCCCACCTGGTTGGTTGTATTCTTGTTCAGTTGTGTTTCACCTGCTCCTTTTGGGCTATTAATCACTCTGTTTGGGTAGGTCTATTCATTCATTTTTTAGCTCTTCAATCTTTGGTAATGTCCGTCACCTGATCAGCTTGCCACAGTTATATAAAAAATTCCTGGGCAGGTCAAGATTTTCTTGACTGAAGGGTCATCCATGCCTCATATTTCTAGTAATTGCCCTGAAGGAATATTGATCTGTACCCTGGTGTCAAAACAGCCCTGGGACTTGGTGGTATAGTAGTCAGCTTTGACAAATAGGTATTCATGTTCTCTTAGTCATCTACCGCAGGAGGGGGTTTTTTACTTGAGAGCCCCTCAAGTGGTATTTGTTTCTATTGATCTGACTTTCACTTTCCAACGAGCAGTCCCAAGCTTTAATCTCCAACTTGGAATCACAGGAGGTCTCAAAGATCAATGGAAGCATATGTCCTAAGAGTAATAATAACCTTCCTTATAGTGCACAATGGCGGAATAATTAGGGAAAAACGGGTTATAAAAAAGGACATACCTAGGTTATCTAATGCAATGGCAAGAGTGATCAATGACAACTTGTCAAAGAGAATTAGAAGTGAGGAGTAAGCTATAATTGACTGAGTGCAGTGCGGCCCAGCTGTGGCTTATTTTATGTAGCAATGTTGTTCAGTTTTAGCTTGATGCGTTTCATTACTTATATGAAATGACATTCATGGGTAACTACTGTTGACAAAGGCATGGACAGGAATTTCAAGAACTTGAAAAGCGACCCATATGACCAAACTCTTAAATTGAGGGGGCAGAGTGAGAAACCTAGGAGATTCATCAGAAGAAGAGTAAGCATCAATGTGTTCTTTATTATCAATGGGTACCAATTACTCTTCCCATGGTATGACAATATTAGTCTCATTAGAGTTTATAAACATTCTTTAGGCAGAACAGGGATGTCAGCATAAAGAGCCTTGTCCCTCATGCTGAACGCCCTTTTCTTGCATCCTTATCAGATGTAAGTTTAATGAATAGATTATTTATGAGATAATTGTTCATTTAATAAAGCTTAAAATTAAGGTGTTGCGCCTAAGAAAATATGTTTTAAAATTTATGTAATAGTCAATTAATAGATTATAAAAACTATTATAGCTACAAGGAAAAATGGGGATTCATGGCCTCTAAATACAATTAATATTAGAAAATGACCTATTATTGGAAACCTTTCAGGTTAAGTCTTAATTAGATTTAAGTGTCAATTTGGGTAAAATCAAAATAATCTCTAATTAGTAATTTAACCTGTTTGGGAGCCTTGCTACTATTGTTCAGAGAGTTATAGGCTTAGCCACTTTGAGATGCATCAGAATAGGTGCTGTATTAAAAATTATTTCCATATGTCAGTAAGGCTTTGACCACAAAGGTGGAACTGGGTGTACAGCAGGAAGCCTCAGATGTGGAGAAGAACCTCAGGAACCTTGCCATGAGCCAATGGGAAAGTAAAGATGCAAGGAGAGAAGTTAAGGGGTGGGATGCTTTTAAAATTAAATTAGACCTATTTAATCCTCAAAATTCTTTTAAAAAGAGAGAGAAAAATAGTAGTTCATTAAATAAACTCTTTTATTTTTACTTTTAGTTGTATTACGTGTATCATTTACTATATTGATAAGAAAGATTATAAGGTGGGTAGCCATAGTTTTTGTAGTGACATGAGAATATATCCTTCAGTCATGATTTTAAGAAGTTTATATTTGAAAAAGCACCCTCTGTTGGTCTATTGTCTCCATACAATAGAAAACTGTAACTCCATTTTTACCAAGGAACAAAGAACAAGCCATCTGAAGTGGCAGAAACTTCAATGAAGGTGCTCATGGCTTTGATGGCAGATGTTGATTACACTGAGCAGGGTAGCAACCCTAACCTATATCAATTTTAAGTCTGAAT